>JAUNZO010003881.1:0-107585 GCA_031894775.1 Chloris gayana | reverse complement strand
GCAGATCAGTTTACTAAGGGGCTGTCACGTAATGTTATAGACAATGCATCAAAGGAGATGGGTATGAGACCCATTTGAGCTATTCCATAGTGGTAACCCAACCTATGTGATCGGAGATCCCGTGAAGTAGGACCTGGGAAGAACAAGCTATTGGTCAGCTAGAGAGTACCCTTTTAAACCTTCTCGAGTAATGATGCAATACTCTCAACACTGCATGGCAGGTTGGCGAATGCCTTAATGTATTCTATTGGCTTTAATTAGCGAAGATGCTATCCTGTAGAGCATTCTTGAAAGAATACACTTATATGAGCCCGACTGTTGTAAGGTCGCAGATCTGTGAGACTTGGGTGATCTCTATTAAGCTCATGAAAGACCGCGGAGTACGACCTATATGCTCCACCCGGAGTAGACTATCGGAGGTCCAAGTACCAGCTGTGACTCTAAGTAAAGCTTGTTTGTACAAGACTTGCAATTCAAGGCATAGTCCATTGTTCAAGTCGTAAATGAGTGTAGCTTATTGTTCTAGGTGGAAGTTCAAGTTAACAGTCTCCACTGAAACACCTGGTATATTGAACAGTAGTAGGATGAGGCAAAGTCTTGTTGGGACTTTGAGATCCGGTGGGGGATTGATGGAATTATTGGGCCAAAGCCCATTAATGATTTCTATAATTCCTAGAAAATCTCAAAGGCCCATGAGGGATGGTGGGAGTGCAATATTTAGTACCACATTGCTAGTGGAGGTGGAGGGAGACCAACTTATAAACTTGGATGCTCTTGCCTTCCTTGCAAGTGTGAGAAAGAGAGAAGGAAGACCACACGCGTGCGCTCGCTCGCCTCGCCTCGCCTCGCCTAACCCTAGCGGTCTCTCCTATATAAACGTACGGGCGCCGCCGCAGAAACAATATCTCGAACTCACCTAGGGTTTTAGCCTCTCTTGCTGCTGCGCCGCCAAGACTACTCCATCCCGATCGTCGGCGTGCACCGTCGAACGGGAGAGCAGGTCTCCGGAACCAGCGCCTTCAACGATCCTGCACCGGGAGAAGGCGAATAAGGTTTTTGGGAAGCGCTCTGCGTGACTGCTCGATCGCTTCCACCACGGCGCGTCTTCCCCGCCGCGTGAGTCAAGCACGTCGCTGTTCTCGCCGTGACGCCGCTGAACGTCGTCGTCAACTCTTCTACTCCGTCAGGCCGGAAACGTACGTACCTTCTACTTGCATTATGTCTTCCATACTAGCCTTTGCGTTCTATCTCTGCATGATAGTTATGGATAGTATGGTAGATGTGTTCATCTTCTCTTGCTTATTAGATATGTCTAGATCTTGCGTAGACTTGTCTAATTTATTTAGCAATCTATATATCATGTTCATGATTTATTTCTGGATTAAATTAAAACTGAAAGTGCTTATATTTCCAACATGCATTGGATACATGAATATTGCCGGTATCAGCACATGCCACTTCGGAATCCAACCGCTCCCCGCCAACGTCATACAACACCTCCAGCGTCCTCTGCTGCACGTTTCCAATGATCCCCAGGGACCCACCGTCGTCGGTGGGCGCGAACGCCAGGCAGCCCTGCTCCATGATGCCGGACGGGTCGAGCTCCACGGCTGCGTCCCGGTCAAAGACCAGGGCCATGCGTGGCACCTGGACCTGCTCGTCGATACCGGTGAGGTTGTAGCACGTGTCGAGGATACTGTTGCGGCGCGCGCGGGGGTACATCCCCATCTCCGCCCTGAACGCCGCCCGCAGCGTGCGGTAGGCCCGCGGCGGCAGCCGCGTGACGATAGTGCCGGAGTCGAGGATGGCGCCAGCGGCGAACACGGACGGTGGCACGTCCAGCCTTCGCCCGGCCACCGAAATGGCCTGGATCCGGACGAGGTAGAACGTGGGAGCCATCGTGCTCCTGTACATTGGCGTCACCACGTACCGGGACGCAGCAACGCGCGGTACACCGACGAGGTTCAAGAACCCGGTGCGGCTCGGCTTCGGCGGGAGGCAGTAGGAGAAGACCTTATCCTCCATTTGGGACACCAGCGACTCGGCGCCGCCACCGAGCGCCAGGACCCCGTCGGCGTGGCCGGCGATGCCCTGTGCAGCGTGGCTGCAGCCGAACCGGAATTTCCGGACTTGGTCGGAGGAGGGGGTAAGTGTAAGCGTGTCGGAACCGTAGTTTCCGGTGGTGTTGGTGCCGTCGGCGTACTTGACCATGTACCGGCACGCGGAGCGGGGGTTGGGCAGCCGCTGCCATAGCGGGGGCGGATGTTGCTACATTGGGAGGACGCGCAGGTGAAGGGCGAGTAGGTGGAGGAGTTTCCGGGGTTGAACAAGGCATCCTCCTGTGTTGGGCACGGGCGGCACCGCACCCAGGAGAGGCTGCTGCCGGTGTCGATTGCCACGGTCTGGGTAACCGCTGGCGTGCCTAGTTGCACGGTGACGACATACTCTAAGGTGCCTAAGGCTAAGCCCGATGTGGTCGGGATCGCCACGTCACCATTATTCTTAGTGATCATCTTCCTGCTGATGTCGTTGGCACGGATCTGGTCCCGGCGGAGCACGTCCGCCATGGACTCATCCGTCAGGTCCGTGGAGTAGAACGGCGAGCAGGGGCTGCGTCGGTGGTACAGCGGGAGCCAGGTCCTGTTGGTTGAAGGATCCACTGAAAATAAACAAGATAGGAAGAGTGTAATTTGGCAGCCTGCCGATTTCGGACGCTTGTGCGAGAGAGAGAGATGCATGGAAAGACAAATTGTTTTAGTACCTCTGAGTCCATAGCAAATGGCGCTTGGATTCAGGGAACTGCTGCTTGCTGCTATCACCTTCCTGTGCCCATGTCCTGCATGGCCGAGTGGACCATAGCTCGTGACCAGGAGAACAAGTACTATCGTCGCCAAAACTGAAAGCATTATCACTTGTCTCTGCAAACTCACCAGCTCAGCTCCCCGACATAAAACTTTGCTGAATATATACATATACATGTATCCTTGGAACTATACCTTTCTTACGACAGGGGCAACAATTAAGGATTGGCAGAGGTTCCCTTTGGTTCAAAATTATCAAAGAATAACACTCGATACGCCACGAAATACAAATTTGGATTCTGATGTGCCTCGCTAAACCATTATTTAGAGATAGGATTTTCATCGTCTATAATGAACCTTTGGTAACTACGTAAAGTTAAATTTTCACAAGCATTTTTTATGAAGATACATTTTTTTTATTTCAAATAAAAATTATGTAGGCTGGGGAGGGACAGAGAAAGGTAAATCCTTATGTAGGGATGCTAATTTCAGAATAATAATATTAATAATTAAGTAATACGCTCAACAATAATAGCACATTTCTAGCAATGGCTATTCGCTATTGAACTGTGTGCTTATGCAATGTTTCAATGGAAATATGATCGCCAGCTGCTTTTATTGAGACATATCGTCTACCATCAATATATAAATTGGTTAATTTATATTGGTAATATAATGGATCGGAACGTCCACAACCTGGATTGCAGTTGCCAGCTGGGCATCTCACTGAATATTCAACATTTAATTTGCATAGTCGCTTTAATTACATCCTGCTTTAATTCATGTGTCCTAACAAATGGGAACACAAATCATTACATCAGGCTTTGCTGATTGTATCTATCGCACGGAAAGGATATGTTCTATAAACCTTCATCATCATACTAGTTCTACGCAAGCATCATATTCCTGTGTCCTAACAAAAGTGGAAATAATTAGTAATTCTTTGTCTAAAGACATAGGATTAATTAGTTGGAATGATTAATTTGGGTTCTATAAACCGATGACTGAATTGATCTCGGCAGGGATAAATCGAGGTCCCTCACAGAAAGGTGAGTGGTCTTATATTCATCTTAGGTTTTTATTAATCCAAGTAAAATCACCAATTATGATGCTATCCAATTATGCTTTATGGTTACGATCTCGACCAGTCGATATTAGGTTAATTACATAAGTTTTCCTTATGCTAATGAACAAACCCTCTATAGTCACTAATCCATCAATAAGTCATTGCGCCAATTAGCACCTGAGTGCGACGAAGTGATATCGCGCCCATGAACACTTCTAGAGCACTGATCGGCACAACCCCCTTCTCCTACAAACAACAGTAGACTAATTAGACCTTTTACTGATAATAGTATTTAATTCTCATTTAGCCCTTGTGAATTCGATTAAACCTTGGAATACTCTAATAGAAAAAGAGCTACAATGTACACCGTCCTCTTGCGGTATATAAGTGAGTGCATACAAATGATCCACAACCTCTGGTGACGGAAGCACATTTTAGTGACGCACGTATCACCGATGCCGGTGACCCCCTACCGCTATGTGGTGCTCTCCACAGCGTCCGAGGTGGCCGCTCCTCCGAAAGGCATTGCTCTGGCCCCAGGATTTTGCTATGTTTTGTGCCACAAAAGAGTGAGCCGGACACCGATGGCTAACAGAAGGTTGAGCGCCACCGACGCGCTCCCTATGAGCCCCACCACATCTAGGGCTGGGCAATAAAATCTAAAATCCGAAATCCATACAACGAAACCGAAACCAAACCGATTTAATCGATATTTTACTTTATTTGGTTAACAGAAATATATTTCAGTTACTACAAATTAATGAGTAATTAGGTTAACCGAAAGTATTTAGGTTTTTAATATTATAAACCCGAAATAACCAAAATAACCAAACTTGTTTTATAACATATTTCAGAAATTACTGTTTGTTTTTCTACGTGCATAATTGCCAATTATGTAGAAGAAGAATTGAAGTACAAAGATTTAATTACTAGTCCACATCACATATATTAATATTTAGAACTTAGTTTTATTTTTTACTATCATGTTTGTATTTTTTATTATTAATATCTTTAAATTTTATATGAAATAAGGTTATTTTTCAAATTGAGGTTGAAACCAAAAAATGAATTAACCAAATCGAAATATTTCGGTTAATTAGGTTGGTTTTGAATTTTCTATAAAGAATTTCGGTTTTCAGTTTTGCTAAAATCTAATTTTAGTGAGACCAAAATAACCAAACCGTAATAACCGCATAAACCGAATGCCTAGGCCTAACCGCCTCTGTCGTCAAGTCCCTACCAGCCTTCGTGGCTAGTGCTTCAACTGCAATTGCTTTGGTGACGACCATCGTACAGCTGCGTGATGAAGGAAAGCTCGTTGCTTTACCTGCCGGCGATCGGCACATAGTTCTTACGCCTTATCACTAAGCTTGTTATCAATTTAGAGTCCTAGTGACAATAGTATTTAATTCCCACCGGTCTAGCCAATCAGGCTACGACCAAGGTTGCTACTCAGTATGTGGCGCCAAGCGGCTCGTCGGAGCTGGAAAGTGACATTGATGAGGGCGTTCAAACATTCTTTCAAGTCTTTATCCCTATCATCGTCTAGCTTATGCCTGAAGAAGCTGCTGCTGAGCAAGCCAGATTGGATCGTGAAGCGCCATAGAGCAAAGATAGCGAGAAGACCGTGCGACTCACGAGGAGGCAGTGCGAGCTAATTCTGCTGCTTCAGCACAACCTCCCCTAGGCAACAATGCGCGTCCCAACAATATTGATCCCAGTGCACCTGGAACCAGTCTGGTTGGAGCTCAAGGTGGAGCGAATGGAGATATTTCACCTCAACACAGCCGGGCAAGTCGTGGCGGAAGAAATCGCCATCATTCTGCAAGAGTCCTAGACATGAGTGCTCTATAAGCAGAGTTTAAAGGAGAGCATGTATATAGGACTCCACTTCATAACATCGTGGGTGTTAAAAATATCTTGACCACCATATAGAATTCATCCCTGCACAACAGCTTCAACGGACGCCTTGCATGCCTTGTGCATGGTGGATCAGCTGCGATCCAGACCCAGGAGCGTGAGGAGCACTCTTCCTGGTCGTGATTCAATTGCTCAAATAGAGTTCAATCTGATGTGGCTTCGTCCGGGCGTGGCAATCCCAGACCAACTCGGATTGCTCATGCGCATGACCGGGCTCCCAATCAACATTTACGGGCTCCTCATAATGCGAATAGTGACGCTAGGAACAACCTGATAGACTACCATGCTGAGTAATCAATAAGATTGGGAATTATCAGGCTGCCTACAGCTAGGAAGTTCAAAAGCTTGAGGATAAAGTTGGTGGTCTTCGCTTTACTCATATCCTGCACGATAAGAACTCCATTGCGGATGAGTTAGTTAAACTTGGTTCTTCAAGGCAGACAGTCATTCCGGTTGTGTTTCTTCAAATCTTGGAGAAGCCATCGGTCAAAATCATTAAAAAGACTATTGTTCTAGAAGTTTCGACGATGCGACAGCTCCAAGGTTGCTCAGACTAGTGATGCGGTCCTAGAGGCTGTTTAGACCGGTGAGGCAGTCCTAAGGCTAAAGTTATGATGGTTGATTCAGACTGGCGCACTCCGTTCATAGAGTATTTATGATCGGAAGTGTTGCTAGAAGATAAAACCGCCCGAAAGCGGTTAGAAATTGTTGGGGATAGCCATATGTAATATAGGCTGGAATCCACCTTCGCTATGAAAAGAGGCTCTAACTTGTACTCCAAGGGCCTTCTTGTAAGACCGAAGGACCTATCTGTAATTTTAGCCCCACCGATGGAATAAATGACAGACTTCCTCCCACTCCCCCTATGAATAGAGGGCAGGTGGGCTGGAGAGGGGACGCTTGGTCGTTCCATTAGTTGACTGCTGGTGTTACTTTGCCTAAGTCACTCAGCCTTAGTTACTTCGTCTAGGCTGCTTCGCCTATCTCTCTCTGCTCACTTCGTCTCTCATGTTGGGGATATCAGCCCCAACATTGGCACCCACCGTGCTCGGCACGTTTTTTCTTTTTCAAGAGAAACAAGTTCTAGGGAAGAGAAAAAGAGAGCGCGAAGTATCCAAGAATCACTTTGCCCATTCACAATCTGAAGGGAATCTCTCTTTCACTCATCTCAAATCTACGCGCCTGGTGAAGCCCGCCAGTAGCCAGAACACCTCGCGCCGCCAGGCAAGTGTGCTGGTCGGCAACCTCGCAACACCTCGAAGTGGCCTTTAGATCATGGCCATCTTTGTGAATGCCAAGTGTAGTACGAAGTGATGGACAAGTCCAGATGGAGGATTGCAAGCGAGGTCACAACATCCGTGCTTGCGAGGTCCGTCAGCGAGGCATGGTCCCGTCCCCGCGAAGTGGACCAGTGCAACATTGCCGTCCCTGTAAGGTAGCAAGCAACCAAGGTCAGCCAACTTGACAATTACCCCTCGGCAGCATCTCACACCAAGTTCAGCAAGCGAGGGGTACCAAACAGTTAATATTCACTCAATGATGGAAGCAGCTTTCACTAGTATACCACCCTGACGTTGCTCACAGCTTGGCAATAGTTTGCTGCTAATCAAAGTCGAAGAGCCATTGTGCACCATCTGACCTCGCATCTGTCGTGTCTCCAGCAAGTTATCGAATTGATCAGAATTGATCAATACTCAGTAGGCAAGATGCACTGCAAGCAAGCGCGAAGTGATGAAAAACTCTCTGTGCAGGCAAAAACCAAAGCTGCATTTCTACCTCGTGCACACATGATCTGTATAGGCCAGCGAAGATATGGATTTCACAGAACATCCAATGGAATCAAAACTCGTCGGCGGGCTCAGCAACACACCTCGCATCACCTGGTACTTGCCCTTAAGCCATGGCCACCTCGACAAGCACAGGAAGGCGACGGAGTCAAATACTCGTATATCTCAGACGATCACCTCGAAGAGCATGACAATCAAAGTGATTACTTCCCTTTTTTATCAAGCCTACGGGACGATTGGGGCGAGGTGCACCTTCCTCGTCGATACAGACTTCGTTGGATTCAAGCGAGCGGGGTCTAATGATCCTCACGGACGCAATCCCTCGCGCGGTTCTCGAATACTCCAAGAGCCAGCAAGTCAAGTTGTTCACGAGTTGCGATCACCTCGCACTCAGAGAAAAGAAAAGTAAAAAAAAAAAAGAGAGAAAAGAAAGAAAGAATAAAAAGAGAATACAGCCAAGGACTAACACAGTTTGCTTGAGGTCCACCAGCAAGAAAGCCACAACAAAACATATTCGAAGTATCCTCGCAGGGCAGGTCAAACAACCTATCAAATGAAGGCTCTTCGAGTGGTAGCTTGATCGGCAAGTGCGAGCACATCCTAAGGAAAATGCAGATTATGCGAAGATAGTGTCCGATCAGCCATCAAGCAAAGAATACAAATAGCGAGTCGAGCCACACTCCCAGGTCACTTCGCGCTCGAGATAGAATCTGGCCAACATTCACGGAACACCATAGTGTTAGCTCGTTTCTGCTGGCGCACAAATCAACGGGGGATGAGGATCCCACCTCAACAACCACAATTGGTGTCTCCATGCAACATCTGATCACGTGTGACATATCGAGCATGATTACAATGATTACCTCGCCGGGCAGGGAGAAATTCATCATGCTGTCCTCGAGGTGAACTACTGAGTCTAAGTGGCGAGTCATTTACCGGAACTCCATCAGCGGTACCTGAAGTCAAGCAAAATCACTAGCGAGGTGAACCGTTGACGATAAGTTCAAGCAAACTTCATCACAGTCACAACATGTTGGAAGAGCTAGTGAGTCTAAAGTCATCAATTATAGGCCCTCAACAGTGAGCATCTGAATATTCTCCGTCAAGCGAAGTAAATAATTGACATTCAGTAGTCAATACCTAATATCCTCCTTCAAGCGAAGTCAGCTTCCTTCAACGGGTAGGAAGCACAAAAGGTATCAATACATCTACCTTGGCATCACCTCGCCTAGTATCTTGGGTTACTTCACCTACTACCCCTTTCCCTTTGCTTTGTGCGAAGCTTAAACTTGTTAATAATATCACTAATGGCTATTACCTTTGCATATGCTTATTTAGCACTCTTGCAATCTTATTCACGAGACTATGTGCGCGTCATCTACTTCGCATGCTCTAGTATAAGTAGACAAATGTCTCATAGTGTCTCATATCAGTCTTGTGCATTGCATTCTCAAAGTCGAAATATTCGACGAAGAGGGAAAAGCAAAAGCTCTCAAAAGTCTTCGATTTGGAGCAAAAAGTCAAAATATTCGACAAAGAGCGAAAAGGAAAAGCTCTCAAAAGTCTCCGATTTGGAGCAAAAAGCCAAAATATTCGACGAAGAGCGAAAAACAAAAGATCTCAAAAGACTCCGATTTGGAGCAAAAAGTCGAAACACATGATGAAGAGCGAAAAACAAAAGCTCACAAAAGTGAACGTGAAATCTTCCTTCGAATTTTACTTGGAAGGTTCTTGTTTCACCTCGTCCCAAAACAGCTCGAAAGCTGCTGTGGGGCTGGTCACTTTGAAGATTCGTGAGTTATTAAAAAAAAAGAGAAAAGGGGGAAGTGTCTTTCTCTATATAAAAAGAAGACGAAGAAGAAAAAAAAAAGAAAAAGAAGTGTCATAACAAGCGAAGTAAGAAGTGTCAGAAACCGCAAAGGGGCTCACTTCAATTTTTTTGCTTCGAATGTTTTTGTTTCGTGTAGGTCAGAAGCCACAAAGGGGCTTGACACTTCTTATATTCACTTGGAATATTTTTGCTTCGCCTCACCACAAAGGTTGCTCAAAGCCATCGTGATCTTGACACCTCTTTATGTCTCAACTTGACAAGAAGTCAGTTGAGTTATCCCACGCGTGGTGAAGATAGGAACTTGGTGTCCGTGTCTCAAAAATAGTTGCCACTTTTCCTAGTAACATACGGAGTCATGCTTCGTATCAAGGTATAATTTTATGCAGCATAGATCCTAGCCAGCAAGTATTTTATGAACATCCCCCATCTATCGAAGTAAACTTGATCAGGTAAAGAAACCATTGCATGTTTGTTCGGAAGGCACACAACATATTCAGTGTGAAATTAGGGCTGCGGACTGCAGAAGACTTTGTGCGAAGTCTCATAAATTGCAAACGCAGGCCACAAAAAGCATCGTCCGAAGTGTGAAAACCACAGCCAAAGGACGTCAAGTGCATCACCTACTCCACACACTCCACCGGAGAAATCATCCGTACTCTTGCATGTCAATCAATCATGCATTGCGCTTCCAAAGTCGAAATTTCGATGAATTAGCCGAGAAAAACAAAATCGGCTTGCCACTTTGAAAGTTTCTTTCGACCCCACTACAAGGATGGCTAAGCGGGGAGCGTACATTATTTGACTTCACCCAAAAGCGAGTAAGCGAATAAAACACGAGTCCAAGATTTCCTAAAAGGGAAGTATGAACATTCGACGGTGAGGCTTTAGCCTCACAATTAGCCGCACTTCATAGCACAAAGTAGTTCGCCTTGAAGTCCTGGCTATAAAAGTTTACTTCTCCCTAGCGTCGGGGGAGAGGTGACTTCAAACAAATTGAGCATTGAAGCCGCTAAAGGGCTCCATCCACAAGAAAAAGTTTACTTCTCCCAATTGATGGAAAGGGAGAAATGACTTTTTCTTCAAACAGAACGAACGCTGGAAGCCGCTAAGAGGCTCCACAGTTCGTCCACCGTGAACGGTTCAGCTTTGGTCGTTGTTGCGAATCACGGCTACCAGCACTACCCCGAAGTAGAGCAACTTGAACAAAACACGCCCGGCCATGCAGCCTTAGACACCACCATCTCGTCGCTTGTGCTCGGTTAAGGGCATCAAGCACGGCATTGGTGGGCGCATCCTCGACGGCGGATGGCGAGGCCGCGGAAAACTCGTGACATGTGGCTGCTGCGAGCATTCTATACAGCGAGGATACACCACATCTAAGCTTGGTATACCTGAGTCTATACTCCATTTCAATGTATTCCTGAAGTCACGTGAAGACAAGACATGCACATCCTCCCGGCGAGAAGGCTCCTCGCGCTTGGGGCCTTGGGGGTGTGACAGGGCCGTCACCATGGAGGAAGCGCACACGTCAGCGTCGAAGTACACAGAGGCATAGCGAAGTTCCCTCGCACATGTCGTGCACATTATGCTTCCTCCACCTCGCCTAGCTCACAGGATCCCGGCAATGCACCTCACTTGTCACTCGATCCGGCAATGCACCTCACTTGTCACTTCGATCCTAGCAATGCACCTCGCTTGTCACTTTGATCCTAGCAATGCACCTTGTTTGTCAATTAGATCCTGGCAATGCACCTCGCTCGTCACTTCCGTCTTGGCAACCTCGATGGCCACCTCCACTTGATAAGCAAGAGGGTTATCCGTGCAAGTCCGGCTCAATCCAGGAATATTGTTCATAGTCAGCACCGGAATAATCTACGTCAACCGAAGTGATGGAAACCTCACATTGTGCGCATCAAAGACAATGTCGTAAGTCACAAAACTTCGGCGAGTCGCGGCAATGTGGAACCGCAAAAAGCCCACCTCGACACCTTCAGATAGCTCAAGGGGCTCACCATCGGTTTGACGATTTCGCCATGATACTTCGGCGCCTCATGACGGCTCGAGAGGCTCGCAATTCAGCTCGGCGGCATCGACAACACACTTCGACGGCTTGTGACGGCTCAAGGGGCTTGCCATCGGCTCTGTGACACCCCTACCTTGCAAAGTAAGAGAGATTGTCGAACAGGATCGTATCGGGAGACACTCGACGAAGTGAACGTACATTGCAAATACATCAACGATACATTCACAATTTACATAGCTTATTTAAGTGAGTAAGTAGCAAATTTTACAGATGATATTCAAGTATTACAAACTATAAGCCTTGAATTCCGAATACAATACCATAAGAGGGCAAATTCAGATTTACATTACTTAATATACAATGCGCGGAAGCGTAAACATCTCGACGATAAATATATACAACTTATTTAGGAGACCACATCAGCCTGTATGATGTGGCCTCACTCTTGGTTCGGTGAAGATGGGACCCACTCCACAGTTCATTCCTGGGGTTCCTCACCCTGCCACACAAACTTCCCGCAGCAATCACAGTAATCGGGCTGCAGGATTCCTGAAATTAATTTAAACGCAAACCCGGAGTATCTAATATACTCCGCAAGGCTTACCCGTCAAAATTGGTTCAAAGAACCGACCCTAGTATGTAGGGGGCTTGACTTGGCTTGCTGAAATTTCCAAAAACAGCACGTATGTATTATGATCTTCCATGTTTTAGCCAACTTAAAAGGGTGGAAACAGAAACATAAATTTAGTGAGCAACTCTAACAAACATGATTGCAATAAATAAGGTAATTCTTCCAAATCAGCAAGCTTCATCATCATATTCTCTTTGCTACTACGAAGCAATCTGCTCGAGACAAGTGGTACTCATCACCATGAGGGACGGCGATATATATCGATTTACACCCTACAGGGGAAACCCAAATGCACGACATACGCATCATTTAAGAACACGTATGGCCACCTTTCACAAGATCCTCATAGATATGAGTCGGGTCCTCCCTCCGAGTGTGCATTTCACATGCAACCACAGTAGCATCGGGTCCAAGGGTAATAACACACCCTCCGTCAACTCACAAACCCGGGCATCCACCGTGACCAACACTTTGCACAAAGGGTGGAGATACCCTCCAACACTATGACTCTCAAGTTACATCAGTTTACCAACTCCCATACAAAGGTATGCATTTGGTACACCACTCAATACTTGCTCGCAGAGTCACAAGGAACGGTCCTCAATCGACACGCACGGGGCTATGGCGAAAAAGGGCCAACCTTGTCACCGCTATCCAACACATGCACTTCCACGTACGTTCTCCAATTTGATTATGTGATGGTAACAAAAATTAAATCCCTAGACTGGGTGGTCTCCAAACCACTCGGTGTTGCTACCGATGAATTTATTAAGCATAGCATCTAACGACCAGGATTATACCTAGCCAAAAACCATGGGAACAGGGATTTAATGCAGTTAGGTGACGATCAACTCCTGAACGTAAATGCAATACAAAACATAGACTTAAGTGAAATAAAGACGGAAAAATTTAACAAGTAGGATTATGCTCCGGGGCTTGCCTTGGTTGGGTTCGCAGTTAGCACACTCAAAGGTACTCAGTTCAATCTGCTACCCTTCTTGATTCTCGCCTTCGGTCAGGGTTCCTATAGGAATGCAATGCGACGTGTGAGCATGAGCGAATTATAGATATTTAGCTCATGGAATTTTCTCAATAACGAAATTCAATGAAATGTTTGCATAAAATAAACATGCTTACGGGAGGGTGAGATGATCTATCATGATGATGATTGTGTGGTTCATGTCATGGGGATAACCTTCTAATTAGAAGAATTATACACTATGTAGCATAAATATACATGTTTAGTTAGCAAGCAAGAGAGTATGGCAGTAATGAACAATGTACATGAACAAAATAACATTTGACCATGTGGCTGCCATGATTTAGTCACCTAGTACTTGTGCACATAAAATAATACTAACATGAGATGACCTAGGAGAATTTATTGAAGAGAAAGTCTTAACATGCACCATCATTCTATCTTTTCATAATCTATCATTATGCAAGAGACTAGAGTTTATATTGGGTGTTGACTGAAACACGTCAACCTACTGGCCGTGTTTTATCCATCTGAAACACGCCGATTCTTGTGATGTGTTTCAGCAGTTGGGCAGCTCACTCAGGAGTGGGATGGGGGCCGCTGTTTCTGGCGCTCGCGCGAAACAGGCTGATAAAACCAATGGAACAGCGGCGGTGCTCACAGGACTTGCCTGCAGCAACTTTTCCCTGAGTCAAAGAGCGGGTGGCGCCTGTGCTCGTGAGCCATGTGGGGAAAGTGAACCAGCAAAGGCATGTGAAATGTGCAGCTATCAGGCAGCCATGATTTCCATTTTTTCTCCGTACATTGCATGCACTGCCACACTGACGTACTGTAGCGGCGGGCCAAATGGACCTGTAGCGACGGCTCGGCCGGGCCGCCGCTACGGCTATAACTGCGAAGGCGTAGCGGCGGCCGATCACCAACCGCCGTTAATAATAACCTTATTAACGGCGGTTGTAGATGCCAACCGCAGTTAATAAAGTTATTATTAACGGCGCACGGCAATATAGGCCGCCGTCAATAACACCTTTCTAACGGCGGATTTCATTACTAATCGTCGTTAATATTTGAATACCGTAAAAAAATTAAATTACAGTACACCAGAAATACAACAAATCTCAAACATACACAAATATTAATCACAATTCATTGACATCTCAACATTCACATGTATTCATCATCCAATGTTTACTTCTCAAAACTATCAAGTCACTTGCATATATATAATATACATTGTCTTTACATGAGAAACTGTCAAGTCTATATCAAACTACTTTCCTAATCACTCATCACTATCTTCACTACCATCGTTCACGAATGGTCGTGTCGAACCACACCACTCATAGAGAGAACGATGGCCTCTAGGGCTCTCATTGTCTTCGTCGAAGAACATGCCAGCAGGAGAGATAACCTCTTCGAACAAGAACCGACACATCCGCTCCACAATCATTAACAATTGGTCTGAAGTCGGATGTTTCGGTCCTTGCGGAACCCTTTGTTCTTAAAATCTTGTAATATCTGTTTGTCCTTTTTGGTTCTCTGTCATTAGAATTTCTTTATTAACAAGATTGCAATTATAATTAAAATCAATCCAATGTGATAAACTCAATAAAACGCACATGTTGGTCGGTCTCTTCAACAATGGCATATATATAACTGGAAAGCTATTCGCGTACAGACAAGTGTAGTAGCCACAATAGACACTACCTTTCACTTGTTTAACACACTATATAAAATAAAGGAAATAAGCTACTATTTTGTGAATAACACCGATAGTAGGACAACGGCGTAGAGAAGTGAGACAAATGTATCTTATCGGGAATTTGTGCCGAAAGTACATATTTTTCGGCCGCCTTGGGTTGTGCGGCCCGCCAGCCTTTACATAATTCTCGTATGCGCTGGTCCATCGTAAAAACGTATAGTTAGATAAAACTATCGTTTCTGAATTATAGATGTCTACGATGATTAAGTACGTACCAATCAATGACGCTCACGATGTCGGAGTAGCCCCTTTTGTCCAAGTCGAGGCTGTCGAGGACAAGAAGGTACCCATTTCTCGGCATAAGGACAAAGCAGATCCAGTGATCACTGCAAGAATGATCGTATGCGTTAGTATTCAACAGCCTTTCAATGCAAGAGAAGATGAAAAGACTTGTTGGAACTTACTTGTAGTTGTAAGGCGAGAGAATAGAACATCTGTCCTGCCACTTGATGAAGCGAGTTATAGATGTAGGTTGCAACATCGGATCTATCTTTTGATGTCATCTCGGTCTTGAGTTGATCTAGCTCCTCGGGCTTCATGTCCTTATACTTTGGGTCCTTCTCATTTATCCGCGGGTTGATCGCGGATTGACATACCATGTTCGGGTTGAGGTACCCGACCCTCCAATCTGGTCTATTGATTTTCTTTTTCTGAAATTCTAAATTCATCCTAAATGAAGCATAAGTCAAAAATGAACGAGATTGAGAATATGTACGAGAATTGATATTTGAAATAGGAGATAGAAAATGGGGTTACTTACAAGCACCAGAGGGATATAAAGGTTGTGTCCACCTTGTCAAGCCGGAACATATTGTGAATGTCATTGAAATACAATCCAAGAACCGAGTCGGCTTCATCGTTGAACACGTGTTTTGGAACTTTGCACGTGATGACATCGACTCCAAGCTACGATGCCTGCATGTACCAGTCGTGCAGCTTAGCATCGCGCCCGGTAGGTTCTTGTAAACATTCTTCGATATAAGAGGCTTGGCAAACATGAATGTGGGGTAATCCGTGTCATCACCTGTCCTTAAATAGGTCATCATCGTAGGATATCGGTTGTCGGGACTCGACACGATCTGCGGCTTAGGAAGTTGTGGATTCCATCTCCTCTTCAATGAATCCAAGTACGCTTTAATGTTTGCTTGAGTTTCGAGCGATACAATCTTGCGCTCTTGAGTCTCCGAGATTTCTAGAGGAATCGTCTTACTTGGCTTGATGATCTCAGGTTGCTCAACTCAGTAACCGCAAGAGACGTGTCCTTGGAGATCACCGCCAATTCTTGATGCTGAACTCCCTCTAGCAAGATCTCTTAAGAGTTAGGGAGGTCGGGGAGGATCGGGCTGTGGACAACTTCCCCGCTGTGTCATCCGCCTTTCGAGATGCCGAAACAGCACCCGATAAATGAGACGGTTGTCCATGTGCATATTCAGGTGTGTTGGCTCGCATGGGCTGATCCATGTCTAGATACCGGGGGTGGAGAAGCTTGCGGAGTCATGGACATGACAATATCACTACCTTTCTAGATAATGAATGTCCCGACAGCGTCTCGCAGAGTCTCGATCCCCGCCTCGGGTATAGGGTATTCAAGCTCGTCGTCCTCATGACCTCGGGACGACCTCTTGGACGCAGACACGCACATACCCCTCGGGGATTTCGACGTTGTGGATTGTCCGTCCCGTTGTGTATGCCCGTCCCGCTGCAACCTTCCTCTTCTTTCCCTTGTATTCAAACGGGGCATGGAGCTCACAGTGCTGTATCATCTGCAATGTCAGCTGGTCCCGATGGCACGGAGCTGGAGGTCGGCGTAGAACTAGGTGGAGGCATAGGCATAAACCCTGCACCGGTTTTAGCAAGCACATTTTCCATTTCCTTCCAAGTGCTAGGGTCTGCAGGATTGAACGATCCAAATAGAGTGGGATTCTTTTCGGCCATGAACATCGGATATTGTCGCCGCCACTCTATCTTCGCCTTCTCTTCCATGTCTTGCTTGTACAAGGTATGCTTCTTGTACAGCGAGGGAGCAGAAGAAGAAGAGGAGAATCCTTCCTTCCACGTGGCGTGACGAGGACACTCGTCGTACCCGCCCACCATGCTCCTTGATGTTAAGTGCGTGCGTGAGCTGATCTCTCGTGGTACTCGGATTGAAGAGCTCCACTTTGCATCCGCACCTTGACACGACCTTTCAAGTTTTGCGGAACTTTTTCTGCCGCCGGGTCGTTCATAACCGGACCTTCCTCCGTTTGATCGGAGCGAGCATAGACCCAATTCCTCGCACGCTCCTCGATACCCTCCATTTCATCGGGCTTCCCTTCCAATCCCCTCTTCTCTTCCATCTCTCTCCGGATGGGAATCTTTTTCTTGTAACCGCTCGGACCCAAGCGCGGCTTGTACTTGTTCTTCTTGTTGAGCTCAACCATCTTCTCACTAGTCTCCAAGGAAGACTCGCTCGTCTTCCGCTCAACAAACTCTTTCCAGTCGTGCTGAATTATTTTGCCGTACTTATGAAAAGGCGTAAGGTTTTTCTTAACACGGTCGCAATTCAGCCTGGACTTGTAATCTCGCCGGATGTGATTACAGCGGCTCATCGTTGCCGTCTTCGCCCTGTCGAGATCGGCTGGTTGGAACCGGATGTTCTCCTTTATAGCACTCCACATCTCATCCTTCCTCTCTTGTGGCACGGATCGCCAATCGGGCCAAATGATTCAGCACAGATCCCTGACCACTTTGCCACAACGGTTACGCCATTTTGCGTGCACACCGGCGGGTTCTATTGGCGTCCCGTCTTTGGCGCCGAGAGCGATGACTTCATAGATGCCCTCTGCCTTATTCGCAGAGCGTTCACCGCGCTTGCGTTTCTTGGGGGTCACTTGGGCAATCACGTTTGTGGCCGGCTCGTTGGCGTCCACATTGCCCTCTCGCCTCATCTTGTGAAGCGATTTGAAGACAAGAACTTCGTCTAGGAACCTACGACGTAAGGAATAGAATTAGTACATAGCTATTTGACGAGAAAGATAAGGACTGTCATATTTGATGCGATACCTCTTCTTCAGGCATGTAGTCGTGGTCCGGGTATGGCCCCGAGGTTGTCGAGGTGGTTGAGGATGAGGATCCTCCGGTTCCACATATCCTTCCTCTACCGATGAATCGTCGGAAGACGATGGCCGAGGGTCACCTTGAGGCGATGTGTAGTTGATACGGCGAGGCGGGGAAGGATCGGGGTTTGTAGCCACCGACACATTCTCTCCTTCTAATGGCATCTTGTCCGCCATAGGGTTAGGCTACCTTATTAGAGACGAAGAGTTTGTAAGAACAGGGATATATCTTCGTACTTGTAGGGAGACAACAGAGGAAACAATGAGAATTGAATTGCAAAATAGATTAATTTATATAGAACAAATATGTTTTGCATGGCATCGGAACAAGGATAGCATCTCAATCATACGAGTAGAAGAGGAGGACGAAGAGGATGGACGTACAATGTAGGACACTTTCATAAGAAAGGCAGGCGCACATTATGCAATACAGACCACAATTTATAAGACCTCGAGGTAAACAGGTCAGGATACTTGGGTATCCTCCGGACAATCAAACGTAATATGTCATACACATCACATAGATCATCCGGAGAACACCCAAGCATCCGTCCATGTTTACCTAAAGGTCGTACGAGTTCCAAGTACGCCTTGCATATTTTTGTACCAACCTTCCTAATGAAAGACACCCTACATTCTATATTCATCCTCCCCATCTTCCCCTTCTCCTACATATATGGATGCTTATAAAGTAATCATCTCGCGGAAAGATGCTCTCGGTGCGGGTTGCCGATTCAACGGCCATCCAACGCTATTATAAGTTCATTGACTCGTATGGCAACATGTTTCCAACATCCGAGGATGCGGTCCATGCTGCCACACTCATCTCACTTTGCCCACTGTCATCATCGAGCATGGCTAGACCAAGGAGAGGTAAAGAGGGGAAAGAGAGGAGAAAAAAGCGAAAAGAGAGGAAATAAAAGAAAGACAGAGGAAAATAGAAGAAAATAGAGGAAAGAGGAGAAAATAGAGGAAAGCTACTCCTGCTCCGAGTTACAAACAGATCATCGATCTCGTGCTACAGCGAGAGCAGAGCAGAGCAGAGAAAAGAGATATAATTTTCAACCATAGAGCACAACAGCGAGCACAACAGTTAGATTGTGCATTTGATTGATCGAGAAGCGAGGATCAGCAAGGCTACTGATCAAAACAGAAGTGGAAAGCAGAAGAAAAGAGAGGAAAGAAGAGAAAATAGAGGAGAAGATAGTTTTTCTTTAAAAACAATGGTCTAGCCATGAAAGAGGAGAGGAAGAGAGAAGAAGATAGTTTTTATTTCCTTTATTTGGTCTAGCCATGAAAGAGAGGAAGAGAGGAGGAAAGAGAGGAAATAGATGAAAGGGAGGACGAGAGTAGAAAAACGAGAGGGCAGTTATATATATTCTGCCTGGATTACATCAATCATCAATCATCAATCAACGATATGATTTTCAAGCATAGAACACATAACAGATGGGATATCGGTGAACAACCCTAGCATTTCGATAAAGCGGGCATGCACCATATAATTTTCAAGCATAGAACACATAACAAATGTAAATTGTCATTTAGAGCGAGCATATAACTGAAAATGTTCGATAATCTAATGCAGGAGCAATGTCAAGCAGGTATGTCAATTGTTCACCAACAACATGGAAAATGACAGGTCGGGACTTCAGCAAATAGCAGAGACAAATATTCCAATATTCATGGAATAAGACAACCAACTGATAAGGTTGACATATGTGACTAAATCATATGTGACTAACGAGTGAGAACAAATAAGGTTGAGATAAATCACAACAGTAGCGAGCTACAGAGTCATATGTGACTAAATCACATGACTCGAACCACAGATCATAACCCTAACCCTTCCATATGTGACTAAATCACATGACTGAACCACGAGATCATAACCCTAACCCTAATCACTTGACAGAATGAGCAGGCATTTATCGAACATAGCTAACCAGTGAGCAGGCATTTATCGAACATAGATAAGCACGTGATAGAATGAGCAGGCATTTATCGAACATAGCTAACCGGTGAGCATGCATTTATCGAACATAGCTAACCAGTGAGCGAGGCATTCTTCACCGTTTGATAACCCTAACGAGTGAGCAAGCATTTATCGAACGTAGCTAACCGAGTGAGCGAGGCATTCTTCACCGTTTGATAACCCTAACGAGTGAGCGGGCATTTATCGAACATAGCTAACTAGTGAGTAGGCATTCCTCACCGTTTGATAACCCTAACGAAGTGATGGATGAACACAAAAGCGAGCATAATGAACATTTAACCCTAGCACGAGAGGGCTTGCCGTCGGGGAGGGGGGAAGGGGAGAGGGGGAGAGCGGGCGTACCGGGGAAGGCCACGGAGGGCTCACCGTCGGGGAGGGGGAAGGGGGAAGGGGGAAGGGGAAGGGCGTACTAGGGTCATGGAGGACGGCGCGGAGGACGATGCGGAAGACGGCACGGAGGTGCCGGCGAGGAGGGCCCGCGAGGCGGAGGACGGCGCGGAGGACGCCGCGGAAGACGGCACGGAGGCGCCGGCGAGGAGGGCCCGCGAGGCGGAGGACGGCGCAGAGGAAGCCGCGGAAGATGGCACGGAGGCGCCGGCGAGGAGGGCCCGCGAGGCGGAGGACGACGCAGAGGACGCCGCGGAGAGGCGGCGCGGAGGATGCCGCGGAGAAGCATGCACATTGTTTCATTCATATGGGTCCGTAGGTCATCCAACTCCGCTTTACCGATCACCTTCTTCGAGACTACGTTTCGAAGTCGCACGAGCGAGTTATAGTTAACTTCAACCACCGGGGTTTCACAGCCTCGATGGAGACGGCTAAGAACACCGAAAGCATTGTGTGACGATCGTGAGTGTTGTAGCCACTTATCTTTAGCTCTTCCATGTTCACGAGATTTTTCACGTTCGATGAGAATCCGGTGGGACACTTAATCCCGAGTAGACACTTGCAAAATGCTATTTTCTCCTCACGCGTAAGGTTGTAGATTGCGGGAGGCGGATAGTATGTTCCATTCGCCCTTTCCTGCGGATGGAGCTCGGGTCTAATGTCCAAGTGCCACAAGATCTCTACGTGCACCGAGTCCATTCTTTGTCTTACCGGGTAGGTCAAGAATAACTCCGCTAGTGCTGTCATATACGCCCTTCCCAATGTGCATCCGATCGAATGCATGAGTCACTTCAAGTTCCGCCCGATAATTGAGGTATCTGAAGAAAATAGATTGCTTCTTAAAGGGCGTGTGGGCTTTGCACTTTGGAACTCCCTTCACCGGTTTGCCAAACACAACTTTGATGTTCTTTACCGTCTCGAACACGACACTAGGGGTCCAACGTCGAGGTTCTTCGCCTTCCTCAATAGTGCCATCAAACTGTCTCTTCAACAAGCGATACCTGTGGTTTCGTGCTAGGAATCGACGGTTTCGCGTGTACACTATCTTCCGGGATGATGGAAGATACACATGGGATGTATCATCAACGCATACAAAACAACCATACTTTCCTTTGACCTGTCCCGATAGCGCCCTTAGCGCTGGGGAATCACTTATCGTCACAAAAATGATGGCTTTGAGCAAGAAGGGCGCTCTATGGTGCTCATCCCATATACTAACCCCTTCTAACCACGGTTTCGCATGTCTTCCAATAATGGTTCCAAGAACACATCTATGTCGTTACCGAGTCCTTTCGGACCAGATATAAGGATTGTCAATAGTAAGTACTTTCTCTTGTGACACAACCATGGTGGAAGGTTGTATATTGACGAGTATAATCGGCCAAGGGCTGTGCGGGTTCCTCAATTGACCATGAGGATTCATCCCGTCTCGTACTCGGTGTCTCTTCGAGAATTCTAGATGGTTAGAATCAAACTTTTTCCACCGGGTCCCATCAGCTGGATGACTAAGTTTCTTTGGGTCCCCGGGGCGCGAATGCCACGTCATCGGTTCAGCATCCTTAGGGTTGGCAAACAAGCGTCTTATCCGATCGACAACGGGTAGGTACCACATGACCAAGGCAGGAATCTTCGTTTGTTCGCTGTCATCGACGGTGATGCTTTTCTTCCTCTTCCTCACATTTCTGTTGCTCTTCTTTCCACTAACAACCGATGTGTCTACATCATAGTCGTTCTTGCACTTGTACCGACTACGCTTGCATCTTGGGCATCTCACGACGTCCTTGTATTCCCCCGATACAATATGTAATGATTTGGGCACACGTGAATCTTTTGCACGCCCAACGAAAGCGGGGTTATGAGCTTCTTAGCAAAATAGGTGCTTTTTGGCAACAAGTTGGGCTTCGGTAGAATGTCCGAAAGGAGTTCCAACAAATCTGTAAATAGCATCCGACCAACCATGGATGGCCTTTAATTTCATCAGCTCAAGTATCGTACGTAGTACGAGTACACCATTTTTCACATCCCTTAGATTCCTCGTATAGTGGATCCTTCGATGCTTTCTCCAGCGATGCAAAGTGTTGCAACATTTCCTCAACATCAAAATCACATGATTGTTCTCATTACTTCCTCGGCTCGAACAGGCTCCTCATCTTCAACATTGACATGGTCGTGAACATCAAGGTCATCGTCGGCATCACCATCAACAGATTGCTCGGGTATTGCCTCCACCACATCTTCACCATTCTTTGTCCACCGGTGTAGTCCTTAACAAAACCTCTCGTTATTATGTGTGAATTGATTATAACCGTATCTTTCCATATTTTCTCATTTTTGCAATCACGACACGAACAATGTATTGCATCCCTTCCTTCTCGCTTAGCATGTTGTGCGGCCTTCGTGACAAATGCCTTGACTTGCCCTCGAAAATAACTTCCCGTTCTTGACGCCTCATACATCCAAGATTTATCCATATCTCAAGCACTACACATCAAAAATAATAATCACTTCAACAAACATGGAACAATATATCTCGTAGGATCAAGTTTTGTGAGCTACAAATAAAGTGACCAACTAGATACGTAAATTATTTTAACGAAAAAAATAAATTTCCTCCTTTACCTAATCTAGGTCTCCATCTATCATGAGAAACCTAGATATATAATTTTCCTACATGAAGAAGCCTAGAGATACAACTTTTCTCCATGTAAAAGACTCAAGTACAAATAGATGCACAAAAACCAACCATTGCTCTACAAATCAAGAGATTTGTGACAAATAGGCATCAAATTCAAAGTAAATTACAAAGCCAAAATTCTACTAGATTCCAACATAGGTAGAAATAGTACATGGGATAGATTCCCCTTACCCTAGGGAACAGATCTATCCAAGAAAAACGAACTCAAAACCTCCCCCCCCCTTGTTTTTCAATTTTTGCCCGAATTTTCGGGCAGCCGACAGATGGAGAAGCTCACCGTGCTGTCCGAACCCGACTATTTATACCTGGGAATTTGTACCGGCGGTTGGCATTGTCCACCGCCTCTAAAAATACTTTAGTAACGGCGGATGACAATGTCAACCGCCGATATAAATCCTGACCTATTTTAACGACGGTTAGAAAAGCCAACCGCAGCTATAAGGCCTCTATAGCGGCGGTTGGCATTTCCAGTGGCCGGCCCAAGCACCGTAGCGGCGGGCCGCTTTGGGCCGCGCCGCTAGGCCGATTTCGGCCCGCCGCTACAGTGTGGTTTTGCTGTAGTGATGGGACCCGCACCGAGACGTGGTAGCCATATTTCTCTACATGCCTCCCAGCCACTGAATTAGCCATTCTCTTTCTATTTTATTGTTAATGCAAGTAAGTTTTCTAAATGCATTCCGATAAGCAATTCTGCAATTAATTAAATAAAATATTATATCTCGTGTTCCGTGTATTTTCTTTTCACTTCAAACCGTTGCAACATATATGAAGTGTATATATATATATATATATATATATATATATATGCACAAATTTTATGTTACGAATTCAATATATCATATTACCTCCATCAGTGTGTATCAAATTACAACACAAGTTAAATCTGAATATAATGTAAACTTGAACAAGATGCAAAAAAGGAGTTCAAATGAAGAGTATGGATTGCAATTGTTCATATTGATCCGTAGCTCATTATTACTATTTATGTGTTGATCTCTCTTTTTGATATTGTGTTACATCTTGATTCTACAAGATGAAGATGATAAAATACTCTACATGCCCATTTTCTCAAAATTTTAACACGTTTTGGATGATGCATTTTGAAGTAGATAACTGAGTATCACTAACCATAGATCACAAACTCGTAAACTGCTCGGTTTTATCGTACAACAAAAACCGAGCGATAAACCAAAAAAACCGAGCAAAAACAGTTTTTGCTACAGTAATTACTAGGTTCGTTTTTGTTAAAAAACCGATTAGTTTTAGAAACCGAGCCGGACCGATAACTCCGATTTTCATAGTTTTCGAGCGGTTTTCGAATCCATGTCACTAACACGAGCCTCGCCTCTTGCAAAGTTAAACATTTAATTCTATAGTGCACTCAATCATAATAAAGGTACAGATGTGGTGTTAATGCATTTAATTGTTAGGCGAATTTTGCTGCAAAATACCGTTCTTTTGTGCCATGTCAATTCACACTGAACTTTCACAGATTAGCTAGAAACCATTACAAAATGATGGCTAGTTGCTGGAAGGGGAATTGAATCGGAACTCAAACCAATTCATGGAAGGCGCGCCTTCACGAAAAAACATGAGTTCATGTTATTTTATTGGCTTCAGTGTGTTCTAGCAAATCGCCACTATTTTTTAATGGTTCCTAACTAATTTGTGAATGTTGAGTGTGACTTGGTAAATGCCACCAAAGAATATTGTGTTGGAGAAGATTCGCCTAATTGTTAATATAATCAACTAGAAAAAGTGGTCGTGCTTCGCTACGGACGTGTTTTAAACTCTCTTCTCGGATAAGGATTCTAAGCTTAAAGTAGAGGCAGCGGTTAGCTCATGCTGATGATATCGGTAACTCGATCGTGACCCATCTGAGGAGACATCGGTTAGCTGATTAACTCGATCGTGGCCCATTATGACAGCGGGAGTCGTTGTATCGGATCGGTAATTTACGTGGAGGGAGACATTGACTTGCTGATTAGATTATAGATCGGGTCGAGACATCGACTAGCTGATTACAGATCGACTCGGATTACAAATCGTATCGGACGTGGAGGCGGATATTAAACAGAAAGTAGAAGACAAGGGAGAAATAAGAATAATCAATATTGTTGCCTACAACTAAAAAACTGAAACTGCATAATACAAGTATCACGTTCATTAGAAGAGGTGCATATGACGTTGTAGTAGTATTTTTTAGTCCATTCAAGATTATATAAAAATTAAAAATCTATTTAAAATTTAGATTTATTTTTCACTATACTCATTAAAATAATTTTATTCATTAGCGAGCCTCAAAAGCTTCGTCCGTTTACTACACGACGGTGCTTGGCGCGCTGTGCTGCAAGAGAGCGCACAAGGCAGCAGTTTTTACTCTACTATCACCTAGCCACAGATCAGTTTTTACTCTACTGTCTCTCTCTCTCTACCTACCGGTTCCTTTTCTTCTTGAGTAAAATGCATGAATGGCCACTATATTTGTTGACTTGTTTCAATTTGGTCATCATACTTAGAAAAGTGTAAATCGTGGCCATCAAGGTTGCTCAACTGAGTCGATACGGTCATTAGCTTTCCAGCAACACGTATTCGGGTGACATAACATGTATACTTATAAATTGGTCCATCTCATTTAATTTATTTAAGAGTAAAGTCCATGGTCGGTCCTTAACTTATCCGGTTGTGTCATTTACATCCTCATACTTCTAAATTGCACTTCTAGCTCCCTAAACTTAGGCTCGGGTGTCATATAGGTACCTATACTCTCTAGATGCAAATATCACTCCATCAAACTTAGGCTTGAATGACATTTAAGTCATATACACTTTAAAATGCACTGTTATTCTAATTAAAGTAGTGGCTAAGTGAAGTGCAGGCCGTTTAGACAACTTGTGATGCCAAACAAAAAAATAATTCATTCTACTTCATAGACTAAATTAGAAATCGTTTGTCAGCTACCATCCAACCCAATAGTATGAGATTGCTCCGGTGTTGGTGAGCCTAGCTAAAGTTGCAAGGAGTTATAGTTGTGCTCAGACATGGTGCAATTACTCGTACAAAATTAGTCGGAATTGTTTCATGAATTAGCAGGCTTGAGGTATTCTAAGCAATTAGAGCTCAAGTGGGCTATATTGTTTCCACCAATAGCACATGACTTCTCCTATCTTGTCCACATAATAAGGAAAATGGTTTAAATATTAGGAGCCATGTAATGCATCTTCTATAAACTAATTAATAATGACTAGAGAATTATGAGACAATTGGATAAATGAAAAAAATATTACAACGGGTGTCTACATTGAATTTTTCCAAGAGTGCATTTTGTCCACGTTAGAGCATGATTTATTAGCCAAACATATGTCACATCGCTTGCATATGTATTACTGGGGAGCTAATGACCGTATCGACTCAGTTGAGCAACCTTGATGGCCACAATTTATACTTTTCTAAGTACGATGATCAAATTGAAACAAGCCAACAAGTACAGTTACCATTCATGCAATTTACTCTTTCTTCTTCTATCGTTTTCCTCTATATGCCCAGAGAGACTTCCTCTGTCATGGCTCCCGTCTCGGAATGTGACAGCTGAAAACACGCCACTACAATCGGCGTGTTTGGATGCATAACATGCCCATCAGATTGACGTGTTACGCCTCTAAAATACGCCAGTTAGATTAGCTTACGTGGCGTGCGTCACGTGTCAAGTATCACGCCATATTAGATGGCGTGCTTTATGCTTATATCACATCGGTTAGAATGGCGTGTCAAAAACATCTATATTCTAAAATTATAGTTTCGTGTGGTTTTCTTTTAAAATTTTAGATTAAAATTTAAAATACATATTTTAAAATAAAAATTCTCTCCAGAAGCTCCGCCACCTCGTCCTTCAAAGACGTACCGCGCCGGATCTGTACCGCAACCACAAAAAACCTAGCCAGTGTCAGCGTAGTGCTAGCAATCAAAACCAAGAGAGAGAGAAAGAAACAAAAGAGACGAAACCTTAACCTCCTGGGTACTATCCTAGGCAATTTCCACGCCCGCCTCTGCGCGTGCTTCAGGAACTCGTTCTCGGCTAGAAGCTGTTGCCAGTTGACGAACGCATGCTGTCAGGCTTCCATCTGGCGCAGCAACATCACAAGACAACCGAAGAAGTACTTCAACTTCGGAGGGGAGCAAGGGGCCGAGGGGGCGCCGGTCCGCGGCTGATGCTGCCGCCGCTGGCCTTCGCCATGGGATAGATTCCTTTTTTCTTTTTGAGACACCATGGGATTCGATTCGAACGGGGCGATGACCGTTGGATAGACATGGTAACGCGGTAATTTTCCTTATCTCAAAATTCTCCAAATCGGAGTTCTGGATACCTTTCTTTGAAATTGAGAACGCGGATTTAACCAGTCGATCAGGAGGAAGGTAGTGTTTCCACTGAAAGTTTGTTATAAGCAAAATCAAACCGACGAATTAATTACACTTGTGCATTAAAATTGGGAATATATTTATTGAAGCTGATTTATTCCTATTCATTCGCCACTTATTACAACAAAAGATGCATATATTTATTTTTTGATGTAAACACGTCTCTGCTCCCCTGATATGCCAAGCTTATGCACATTATTTTTTTCCACAAAAAAGGACTCACTCTCCCTATTACTCACTTCACATCGCAACCTATGCTTTTGATATCAATTACATCAATGAGTGCTACAAGTTACAGCATGAAGAATAAAATTAATGAAGATATAACTGGAACAACAGTTCAAATCATCGGATTGGAGAACCCACAGTAGCATCTTCTATTACTATTCATGAGCATCAGTCGCATCAAGCCAGCATCTTTCGTACTTGAGCAGCTTCAGTTCCACGGGATCATGACTGAAGATGGACTTCGATTGCACTAATAACAAGGAATCATTTACAAGGTTTGGTCATTCTGAACGCCTTCTGGTCCAGAAGGACGCTGTAAGTCATGAGAGAATGCAAACTTCGGTGGTAGCAACATAACAGGATCATCTCCAATCTTTTTAAGATAGGCCATGGCCAAGGCATACCCAAGTGCACGGCCGACGGGTATGGCCACCGCATTTCCAATCTGGCGATACCTGCAGACAGGAAGGATAACTCATGGTTAATTGCAGCATTTCCAATCTGGTGCTAAATTGCAGCATTTGACAGTTCAGAACTTTATATACACAAATTTATTCGTAAATGAAAATTCATAAATATCATGGGATTCAGTTTCTTCGCAGGTGAGATTTTATATGTAAAAGAAAATGGAATAAAAACAAATACCTGTCGTCGACTGTTCCATGAAACCTGAAATTGTCAGGAAATCCTTGCAAACGAGCAGTCTCACGAATTGTGAGGAGTCTGTCTTGCACAGGATGTATCAAGGCCTGAAAGGTAATAGGTAAGGATACACACTGAAATTATTATGAATAGCGCATGCTTGAATTCATTATGGGGAAAGCCTGAATACATATATAGTCCCTCCGTTCTAAAATAGATGTCATTTCAGAGCTGGGCACGGGAATTAAGAAGTAAAAAGGTGGGTGCACTGAAAATGAGGAGAGAGATATAGAGATGTAGTGGAACGAGGGAATATTGTAAGATACATATACATCTAACAGAAAAGAGAAGCAGGATGAAGAAAAAACAGGTAACCTGCATACGAAAATTTGGACTTGTCAGCACTGTTCCAATTACATCATCCCACCATAGTCGACCAAATGGCCTATAGCATGTGACAGCAATGAACTGATGAGCGTGAATGCAAAATTATATACATAATATAAACTGAACTGAATTGAAACCAACCTTAGGGATTTACCCTTCTCATAGGATAATGAACAGTTAAGAACCTGTGACAATAAGAGATCACATATTTGCACAATTTTTAAAACAAAATTGAATGTGCAGATAAGTACAATGATCGCAGAGGTGTTTGTCTCAAGCATATTACCAGAGGACTACCAGATGGCAGATATTCTCTTTTTTTCCTTGGATCTAATCTAGCTACATTGTCAGGACATACAATGACACTCCCGGAAGGTCTCTGAAATTTGCTCCCTGAAATAAGACTAATGAGATCGCAGGGTATATTTCAATCTCATGTTGCTACATTTAAGCACCTCTACCAACCTTTTTCTTGGGAATCTTCAATACCCTTAAGTAGTTATCATTATCCAGTGCCTTTGGTCGATGGTCATACAATATTGACTCAGAATCTTTTATGACATTGATGAGAAAGAATTTCACGTGAGAGTTTTGCTGGATAAATATCAAGAAGCAATGCCAGCAAACATGGTTATTTAAAGCTAGAAATAGCTATTTACAAATAACTAGAAAACAGTTATCACTATATTTTTATCGCTCTATTTCCATATGCTTGACACTTTAAAAAAAGTTTGATTCCCCTAAAAAATTATTTAATCACAAGGAATAACTTCCTGAAGTGTCCAAGATAAATATCCCATATACCACCATTTTTTTACCCTGGAGTGCATGGATTTTACCAAAAAGATATTTTAGTGATATCAAGCAAAATGCGATTTCCTTGGACGGAGATATGCAGCGCATGCCATACATATATTTAAAGTGACAAGTACATACGAACAGAGGGAGGTATGCATGCCATACAAGTTTTCAGCTGTTTAGTTCCAGATGGATTGATACTTAGGGCCTGTTTGGATCCTCTAGTTGGCTAAAGTTTAGGAGGTGTTAGGAGGTGCATGTTTGGATCCATGGCTAAAGTCCATGACTAAACAAAATGTGGACATGTCTACCCCTCAATAAATGTTTCTCCGTATACTCTTTTTCTATCCCTAACATGTGGTGGTCGTGGCGGGGGGGGGGGGAGGTTACTTTTAACTTTAGTTGCCTTTTTCCAAAGTTTAGGAGATTTTAGGAGGGTTGAGGTGACTCACTAGTGGTCTAAAGTTTAGGAGGTGGCTTGGATAAAGTTTAGAAGATTTTAGGAGGTCATGTTTGGACGAAAAGTACCTTAAGTTTAGGATTCAAGTAAAAAAAAAAAAAGTTTAGGAGGTGGATCCAACCAGGGCCTTATTGTCCAAGAATTTCCCACTATATTGTCATGGGCATAGGGCTGCCAGCCAGCACAAAATAGCTTTAAGAAAAAACAATTATAGAGAAAAGTAATCTTTTATATTCTAAACCTGTGCGGTTTCTCAAAACAATATAATCCCATGTCAGCACAACCTCTTTCAGACATCGGATGGGAGTCAAGTTAAATCTGTATCGTCCAATGCGGAATGGAAATTAAGTTGTTGACGTCGCCTTTGGACTCTTCCTCCCCAGTCCGCACCGCGCTCCATCGAGGAAGGAAGATGGGGAAAGAAAGAAAACATCACCGCTCGTCATTTGAATTTGATCCGTCGCCCCATCGTCTTCCTGCCAGCTCCGATCTTCCACAAAGCATTACGTGTCCATGCCGGCCCCAACTCCCAATGGCCCTCCTCTCGTCACCCATCACCTCCAGGGGCTCCAACAATGGATGCATTGTATGGGCCAACGGAGAAAGTGAAGCTAGAAATCCGGTCACCACCGTGCCTAACCGCGGGGAGCTGCAGACGTAACCATATTCTGAGCTCATGGTGTAGAACTCGTGAATTCTAGGATGCATGGACGATGCTCAACGAAATCCCTAAGAGAAGCGTGTCGACATGGACCTTTGCTCTGCACGCGCGTCGGAAGGCACACGGACGGCATGCACGTCGCTCGGGTAGATGTTGGATGATGGTCATGCCTCGTTCCGGTTAGCCAAGAGACCCATCAACCACGAAGCAACTGCTTCAGTTGCTTCGACACTTCGCTGGCGTCTTCACTCCCCCTTTCCCTTGTAAGAGGCTCACCTGCTTCAGATTGGACAAGATGCAAGTAGTTTCAAAAAAATTGAGGACCTCATCGCTGGTCGTGCCTCATGCCTTCACCACCGGCTGCTTTTTTCCTCCACACCTCTACATGATCACAGTAAACTGCACTTGCAGATGCTTTGATTTCTATCACAGAGCCAACAGACTATGTCAAAGATTTTTTGGATCGAATTAGACTATGCAGCTACTGAAGTATTTTCTTATGCATAATGTTTTCTGTTGGAAGAACAAATGGTACATATTATTCGTTTGCAATTTTGGGAACAAATTGATAACTACAACAATAAAAGCCTAGATTGCTAACATGTGCTCCTATTCCACAACTAAAAGTTCAGTTCAGACATTTTTAATTATTGTAAAGCAACAATTTAAGAATGGAGGAAGTATTTTTCAGTTGAACCCTAGACTTGACTCACTTGGTCATTGCATTAAAATCCACATAAGCAATACAAGGCATTTGAGCTTCTTTGTATTGACCAATTATTTTGATGTCCATAACTGTATTTTTCTGCTACAACAATATATATTTTATTGTTACAATATTCTTGAGTGAAACCACAAGATATATGTGTTGACTCAATTCTTATAGACACAATTTTTTTTTGTTTAGGTGTTTGCTATTAAAGCTATGGAAATAAAATAATCTAACAAACTACTTTTAAAAAAAGTGCTTATGAAATAGAACCCATGCCTTCCAAAATAAGTTACATGTCATAAAATTTTCTTCAGAAAGCCTTTATATCAAAAAGAAAAAAAAGACTGTAAGCAAAAATCCAACTGTTATTTTATCTATTCATTTTGATAAGAAGTTCCTGTAATTTATATGCAGATACTTAAACAAACCACTTATTCATTTTATCTATTCTTTTATCTCCTTGCATGTGAATGACTATGTATCTAAGATCTCAACAAAGTTACAGTCACTCCTCGTGGGTAAACTTTTTTCTTATATCATATTTATTTAAGAGTGAATTGCATCAACAGTCCTCGAAGTTGTCCCGAGTTCTCAGGTCCCAGTAGTCTCAAATTATAATATTTGGGTGTGTATGGATGGTCATTTGAACCTCGATGAGATTATTTAGCAAGTTCTGGGATCTATAAAAATCAAGATTTAGATGTATAGGGACTAGGAAAATTTGATATGGTGCATTTACAATTCTGAAGCATTTTTCTTACAATAGCAGCTACATGTATTTGCTGAATTCTACCAACAAATCCCTAGCTATTGAAATTCGCTTTAGTCTCCACATAATATCCTAGGTTCAGTAGTTTGACAAGACAATCATGTATCATGCAGAATTTGACAAAATGATGAACTTCAAGAGGTTAGCCTGGTGACTGACAACATTGAAATTTTTCACTATACTTCTGATATAATCCCAGATTCCCAATCTTCTCATACCAAGGAAGCTGTGTCCGATATGATCCCACTAGCCCATTGTCTCGATTCTTATTTGCTTTATTTTGATGTCCTCCAGTCCACATGCAAAAATAATAAACAATCAAGGGTTCTGTCATGAACACGGATGGATTGATCCTGAACCCAAGGAGCACGGCCTCGCAACGGCGGCGGCCGCACTCCAAGGGCAGGACGATAGGGGACTACTAGATCTAATCTTTTCAAGCCCAATCCTAATGACTCCCTAACCCTCTCTTAAATAGACTCCTAACCCTATGCATACTACAGTAGCCGCCGCTAGTACTGAGCCAACTACTGTAGCGCGGCCCACAATCCTAGCCCTTGACATTTCACCCCTCCTTTTTAAGCAGCTCGTCCTCGAGCTGCAGGCAGACGACGACTCAACTCGACATAATGACTGACACAAGACCTAATACTCAACCTTTTACGTCTCGGCTGAATATCTTAATTGTCACTAAACTCTTTATTCTTGATGATAACTAAATCATGTATTGGCGGCCCTCATCCACGCGCTCTCAAGCAAAGAAAAGTTTTTTTTTATAACTGGAAGCAAAGAAAAGTTTGGAGGCTCCGTAGAAGAGTAACCATCTCAGCTGTAGCTGCATCCAATCCAAGCATAGGGACAACAGCAGGTACACGGTATATGCTGCTCCTCTCCAAATTCTGGGACTGGACTCCACCATGAGTAGCAATATTAACCAGGTAAGTCACATGGGCAGCAGGAGAACGATACTTGCTGTTGTTCTTATCATGGCTCCTCTCCATAGAACACAAAAGGAACCGGTGGCTACTCGTATTGCTGGTGCTGCTCCAGAAAACCGGTGGCACACGGAGCATGTGAGCTGGTGGCCACTGTCGAAGCGGTGACCGGCGTGACTGAGAGCCAGCCCCTGAAATTTCTGCCAGGCGCTGCGCGATAGTGCCTGATGCACATCGCCTTCGGCCCAGGCAGGTAAGGCTCCTCCTCTTGTACAGTGTACGCCATGGGGGTGAGCAGCATAGAGATGGAGGATGCCCATCATCGAAGCAGCGATCTGATGACGGTTGTTGTTGCGCCATGGCTGTTGCACAAGGATGGGACAGAGAAGGCGTCAGCGCGGATTGCGTCATGTCGTGGCCAGATAGCTGTTGGCGACGCCAAGAGATAGCGCGCGGCGCATTGGATTGCGCAGAAATTGACGCAAATCCTGCCGGGACGGACGCGCTCACCCCCGCAACAGTCAATCTTGTTTCCACCTGTGTGTCCAGAAAATCCGGATTGGCTTCGTTTGTCAACAGCACACCTGAGGCTTCTGGATTGGATCCCTTCACGTCCTGCACTGGACACCTTTCATTCCTTCGGGGAAGGTCAGATCGCTAGGAGAGCTGTCCATCAATGGTGGTGCAAATCGGGTCTGGACGAGCCGTACAAACTGATGCCACGAAGGAGGGCCACCCTTATGCCAAGAAGGTGGACTGCCATTGAGATCCAACCGATAATACCATAGTTGGCGCCGTCGGTCAAGTGTAACGACGCGTAGGACACCTTTTGTGCCCCGGCGTGCAGTAAACAGTGAAGAATTCTTCACAAAGGATCAACCATGGTAGGGGATCGTTGGTGCCGTCGTACGTGGGAAACTTGAGCGCCACACCTGACCTCGGTGATGCTGCCCATAGAGATGGCGACGACGAAATCAGCAGCGGCGCAGATTCGGCAGCAGAAGCCATTGATCAAAACCAAAGCTAACTGATACCAATTGTCATGAACACGGATGGATTGATCCTGAACCCAAGGAGCGCGGCCTCGCAACGGCGGCGGCCGCATTCCAAGGGCAGGACGATAGGGGACTACTAGATCTAATATTTTCAAGCCCAATCCTAATGACTCCCTAACCCTCTCTTAAATAGACTCCTAACCCTAGGCGTGCTACAGTAGCGTGGCCCATAATCCTAGCCCATGACAGGTTCAGACTAACACACTCTACTCTGGTTAGGGGCCAGCTAAAGTACATCACCAATCCAGTTTCATTTTGTTTAATATGCAATCAGAATATTGTGAGGGCTATAGCCGCGCCATCTTTCCAGTTATTATTATTATAGAACTTGTGTTCAATATGAGGACACCAGGCCCCTTATCTTTTCTTTGATTTCAACAGTCGATTGTGTACAAATGGAATGTTTATAGGTATGTGAGACTGCAATTCAATGGTGTGACATCCCATGTCACGATTTAGGGTTTAGCACGTAATCACTACCCTAATCACATCCTTAATCAGGTACTAATGCTAAATCACCCAACTAAGAGAAAGCAAATAAGAAAAATAAAAAAGGAAAAAGGAAAACCTAATCCTAAACCCTAGCCTTAACCAAAATGCAAAAATTATAAAAACACTACCCTAGATTTTTGCACCACTGGATTGCTCATGTAAAAAGATGAATTTACAGTATTTTTATAAAATTTTTGAACGAAGATTTGAATGCCCGAAAATTCAAATTTAAATCTGAAACCCTGTTACTTGTGAATTTTGTATGAATTTTTGGAAGCAAGTTTAGAACTTGAAACTAAAAGATGAAAATTAGAGCACATCATCCTGAATCTCCCCATATTTTTGGTTTCATTTTTGGAGCACCAGAAATATGAATTTTCGTCAAAGTTTCGAACTGCAGATTCAAAAACTCAAACTCGAGCTCGAGCTATCGTTGCCCCCGGGCAATGGTCCGGCCAGCTCCGGCCGCCGCCGCGCGCGTGCCTGCCCCGTCCCATCGCCACGCAACCCCCGGCCGCTCCCCAACCGCCCTCGTACCCGCCGGCCAACGTAGGGCGCCGGAGTTTAATTCTCCCCGCCCGGCCGCCGCCCCCTCTCGCCGCCGTCCTCCCCGCGCCGATACACTGGCACGGAGGCCAAGCTCCCATCGCCCCACCCCCCCGCGCCACAAAACGTTTCCCCAACTCCCTCCGCATCTCGCCGCACCGCTCCCTTCTCCTCTCGTGGCTCGCGCACGGCCGGAAATTGGAGCCGCCGCCGCGACAAGGCCGCCCCGAGCTTCCCCGCCCGCGCGCCGCCGAGGTAGGCCGCCTCACCCTCCCTTCTTCGCCAATACGTGCGCCAAGACGTGCTTAAGCTCCCCCCCCGACGCGCCCCCTCCTCTCGGCCGTAGGTCGTCGGGAATCCGAGGCGAAATCCGTCGCCGTCGCCGCCACCTCGCCACCCCTCCGTCGAGCACCCCCCGGTCACCGTCAAGCTCGGGCAACCCCACGCCATGCTCCTCCACACGCAGGTGCAGCTCCCCGACCAAACCCCGCCTCCTCTCTCCCTCTCGTGCTCCCGCGCGAGCTCGTCGGAGTTTCGCAAGCGCCGCCGCTTGCCGCGCCGCCCCTCCGGCCACCGCGGGTCCCCGTGGACCCCACCAGGGAGCTCCCCGTCACACGCGCATCGTTTTCCCCAAAGGCCGGAGCATGAGCTCCAGCCGTAGCGCCACCGCGGCGAACCTCGCCGGCGCCGGCCGCCGACCGCCGGAGCTCGCGCGCCGCTCTGTTTAAAAATGAACCGGTGGCATTATCGTAAATATACCCGAACTTCGTTTGAGTTTGAAAAATTCATATCTAGCGTTTGAATCGTCCAAAAATTACAAACTAAAATGTTTTGGAAACTAGAAGACCTGTACTTTCATAAAAGTAACATGAACTCATCAGATCTGGTCGTTTTCACATTTTTACAAAAATGACAAAAGTCAACCCCTGAAAACTTAACTAAGCCATAACTTTAAAAATATAAATCCAAATTAAATGCCACTTGGCCAAAGTCTTCACCCAGACACACATGAATTTTTGGCACTGGAAGATCTGCATTTCATTTCATATTTTTCAAGTTATTGCATTTCTTGCATTCTCTGTATTTAATTTTTAATTAATTCTGTATAAATCATTTTTGCATGAAACTTGGCAATTAATTTCCTTTTGGTACTGTGCATATGTAGAAAATCCCATGTTAAATTTTGAGCATGTTAAGTAATGATTTTTGCAAACCCTAGATCTAAACTTCTAAAAAGTCATTTTCAGCACAAGCATAAATAGTTTTATGTTACTAAAAATCATGTTCATGCATGTTTATGTAATTTCTACTGTTCATTAGGTCCTTTAGCACCTCATGGCAGGTTTAGTCAAAAGGTTTCATGTATTTCACGTATGTATGAATTTTGAAATCGAATTCCTATTCTAAAAGGAAATCGTCATCGCATGTGATGTTAAAGTACATAAGCCTAGATTTCTTCGTATTGTACTATGGAAACTTGCTAAGATATTAGTGCCAAAACCTACACCAACCACAGCACTCATGTCTATGCCATCAAGTCATTACTCATTATATTAGTATGGTTATGCTTGGGTCCCGTAAAAGAAAACAAGAGGCATGTTATGATTGCTAGGGTTTGAGCAAACAAACTTGTGGTTAGTGTGTTCATAGGCATCTTTACAAAACAGCACACATGCATTACTCTCATCATCGACCTTGTATTCATGTAACTTATGCATTGCATTTCATTCCTTAGGTGACGACGCCGAATTGATACCGCCGGAAGAAGCTATTGCCACGCTCAACGCTTGTGAGGCTAGTGCTAACTTCGATTACTCTCAAGGCAAGCCCCGGTGCATTCCTATTATTTTGAAATGTCTTTCTTTATCACTCTATTAAGGATGATGAATGTGCATTTAAGTTTTTAGGCGTTGATTGGAAATCCACATGCATAAATTCCTATACGTCCCATGTCGCTTATGTGTCATATCCTCGTTAGAATTGCTATGCTATGTTTATGGAGTCAACGTTAGATTGGGGATCTCACTCATGGCTTATGATTAAATGTGAACATGATGAATTTGGTTAAAAATTGAGAACACCCCATTGTGGCTCCGCGAACAAGTTTGAGTTGTGTACCACTTGCATACCTTTCTTATGGGGATCGGTAAACCTATGTAGCTTGTAAGTTGTAAAGTGAGCCGGATATCTCACCGACCCGCAGGTGATGTGTTTGGCACGGTGGTTGCACGGGTTGAGGACCGTTGGAGAGTACATGGGTTAAGCCTTGGGCGCGTTGTTGAACGGTCGCAAGGGGACGTGTACTCGGGGTCGGTGGCCCCGTGTTTTACTTTATGATGAACTCGCGAACGGTGGCCATACGTGTTCTTAAATGATGCGTATGTCGTGCATTTGGGTTCTTTCCTGCAGGATTAATAATTCGATAATTATCGCCGTTTCCTCTCGGTTAATGAGTACCACTTGATTCGAGCAGTTCGCAATGTGTAGTAATGGAAAGAGATTGAATAGCTTGCTGTTTTATATTGATATTAAATTGTATTGCAAACTCTTGTATTGTTAGCATGCTCACTAAAGTTTCTCTTATGCAACCACCCTATTAATTTGGCTAAGTAATAAAATTGCCAACCTAATTAGCATAGGTGCTATGTACGCAAAAATGCCAAGTTAAACCGGTCAGGCCCCATGCATCTAGGAGTCGGTCTTAGAGGGCCAATTTGACGGGTAAGACTTGCGGAGTATGTTAGATACTCGGGCTTTGCCACTACATGTTGATTTACAGGTTTTCCGCAAGCCGGTTTTTGTGATTGTTGTGGTAAAGTGGTTTGGGATGGAGAAGAGCCCAAAGAGTGGACCATTGAATGGGTCCCTAGCTCTCCGACCCATGATGAGTGAGCCATGGCCTAGGCCGGCATGGTTCCTTTAAGTTATCTATGTATCGTTGAGTTATGTATTTCGCTTCCGCACTTTAAATTCGAACAAAGATCATGGTTATGTAAGACTTAATTTCGAACCTAATGTATCTTTTATTCGAACTCTATGTTGTAATCAAGACCTAATTGTGTAACCTTGCAAATCGTGTATGTTTGTTAATGTGATGCTATGTATGGTTGCTTCGTCAATCATCTCCCAAGGCGATCCGTACCACACTTAACTATCTTTCGGGATAGGGGTGTGACAAATGGCACTACAAGGACATTGAAGCTTCTTAAATATTAACGTAAGAAATAACATACCAGAGCTAAATGTTCGAATGTATCTTTGGAATTCTGTCTGTGGAGCCTTTGCATACTGCAGTTTATCTCGACTTTCTCCATTTGTCACCTAGCAAAATTATACATATCAACTTCTGAATCAGTGTTCTTAAGTAATAGAAATATTGTAAATATGGACAATATGGTCTTGTCAACAAATGAACCACACCAGTATAAAGAAAAGATTGGAATCTCTGAGGTAGTTATTTGCATTCTCTTTCAGAAAAAAGAAAACACTGTTACTTACCTCTGGAAGATCAGAAAGAATATCTTCAAGGACAATTGGCTTTTCAAGTTGCATCGGCATGCTGTCAGGCCACCCGACCAAATTACACTGCAGAAAAAAGGAAATTATTGTTATTTTATCATGCATCAAAATACTTCAGCATAAGCTACAGTAAAGTGAATGGTAAGTTAGTCAGGTTGGTATGATGCACCATATATAAACTGAACTTTTTCTAGATGTATTATGAAAAGTATGGATACGCCTATTAAATGTCAGATCATACAAATTCAGTAGTCAGAACATATTTACCTCAAAAGCCAATGGGCATCCATTCTTCACTACTGTTTCATGAGTAGGAACAGGAAATGGGGGTAATTCCTACGGGGTAATATAATAGGCAACATAAAAATAAGGACAAAGAGAAGACAATAGCTGCTCAATACATGGAAATTATAGCTTGCCTTGTTAGGATCACAGCCCAAAAGAAAAACACGCATCCGAAATTGTGGAACACCATAACTTCCAGCAGCAATGATCCCTAGTTTTGCTTGATAATGCATAGCGATTAGCCGACTTAAAGCATATCTTGCAAGTTTTGCATCAGCAAACTTCAATATATCAACGACATTTTCCATATAAATGTATTTAGGCTTCAAAAACTGGATTACATCCATGAAGATGATAATCTGCTTGTTTCTCTCACAATTGAATGGCGCCTCAGATTCTCTTTTACGATTGTAGCCACTAATGCCTTGGCATGGTGGCCCCCACATATGACATCCACAGCACCCTGAAAACATAGATATACGAGATATGCAAGAAAGGAATTTTGAGTAATGGGATTCTAACAATTCACAACAATACCAGTCATGTCACATTAACTCCGTAGCATTAACAAGGAACTAAATCTAAAAGATTGGGAGATCAAAAAGAAAAATCTAAAAATCTGGGAGGGCTCTGAATGTAACAGGTGTTGGAATGGTATGTTGTGCTACGGCGGCTCTGAATGTTACTGAAATATCTGGCAGCATAGTACCTACTAGATAAAGTTCTCACCAGAGGTGCTAGGATGTAGTAATTAGCCCAGCAGTGAGTGGTTAGCCCAAAGTCCCAAAGTGAACTAACAGGTAACAGCTTGTGTTTACGTTTTATTTTCATCTCTTGTATTCCTTCTTCTAAACTATTTGTATATGTACATCGTTACCCAATGCAATAAAATGTTCAGGCAATACCCGTAATATGTTGCCATAGTTTCCTTCAAAATTATGTTTGATTCGTCCATTTTCAATATGTATTCAGATGATTTTTTGTTTGCTGATACAAGTTTGCCACCATATACATGTCATTTATCACCATTTTCATTAAAAAAAGCATGTGTGCACTACACAAGGCAATAATAAAATTAACTTTCCAATAAGTATCATTACGTTAGATAAGTGGCTTTCAAATGTTGAACCAAATCCAATGACTAAAATATGAACAATAACAAGTTTTATTAGTAAAGTCAGAAAGGAGATTTTCCATCATTTATATATTGTGTAGATAAGTTACACAATGCGTTTATTAATCTCTATCTTTGCATACCACAAACTGAAAATACTTAGATCTTTACATCTAGAGTAGATGTGGTCTTAATTTTTGCTTGGAGAGGATGTAGACTACAGTTATCAATTTTTTTTATTAGCAAATCACTATAGTTGACAACTTGACATACGTAGCACATGTTTCTAGTCATACAAACATATATTTTAACACGTTAAGGCTAAGTTTCATATTCATCCCAAATCAGGAAGACACTTACAGGAGGTGGTAATATTTTCTTGTTTTTCCCAGCAATAACAAAATGTCCAATGGCCTCTTTGCAGTTGCTGCAATATTTGAAGCGAAGTAGCTTATAACATGGTGATGGGAGAATTGACAATACTTAATTAATTCCATTCTTACTTTAACGCTTCAATTGGCTCCCATGTGTCGTCACTGGGCCCATAACCTTTCCAACGAACCTACACATATGATAAGATGGCCCATTTGTTCAGCACAAATCATCTAAAGAAATACAGCAATGAATTGAAAATATGAAAGTCAATGCTGCATACAAATAGCTTGCAGCAGGCCTGAGGCAGTATAGTCAACTTATTTCTTGGATCACTATAATCGAATTAGCAAGTTATTTATAAAACATTGAGTTAAAATTATTATACTGAAGATTAGATGGGATTTTTTTGTTTGCAACTGATATACAAGTAATTCAGCTATCTACATGTAAAAAGACTGGAGCAAACAAACAAAGACAAACCTTAAAGTATAAGCTGCGCTTGCCGACATTATTTGGATCACCAAAGCAGATATCAACTAGCTCTGATATTTCAAACTCATCAGGAGGGATTGTAGCACATTCTGGAGTTTCAATACTTAATTGTGCTGAAACATCAAAACCTGCATTTACTTCACTAAGGGGCTTCGCATAGGTGTTGCATAACTTTTCCCATTCCTTTACCAAGTCAAGGAAATCTTTTGTAGTTTCATTACGAACCTGTGGAAGGGCCAAGAAGTATGTTGATGTGCATAAATGGAGCCAAAAATATCATTTGGGTTTTAGAGATATTGGAATAATATAAAAAACTAAGGTTTTTTTCGTGAACATGCAGGAGAGCTGCGTATCATTATATTAATAGAAGAGTTTACACTACAGACACACACACACTTCGTTTCATTATAAAAAACTAAGGTTAGTACCCGAGTTTCAGGATGATTCAGCTGGAAGGTCTTACATGCAACTTCATCAGCATCAACAGCCCATCTCTGCCAACGAATAAGAAACAATAAAAAAGGTACATAAATTACTGCTAAGGTACAACAAATCAAGATATTTGTGCACAAGTACCGCTACAAGATTCACACCACCACCACGAGCGCCAAGACAAAGTCCAGTTGACATTCCACCACAGCCACAGTAAAGATCTAACAGAGAGAGCTCCCTTGTTGCTGCCGTAGGAGACTTTTGCTTGTTACTTCTGCAATGTGACTTCAACGTCCCCTTTGCATCACTTTCATTTTGTGAACCTAAATCAGACTAATAAGCTGAGAACAGACAACAAATATAACAGAAAAGAAGCTACAACAATTGCAATTAACAAGATAATACTCTTTAGGGATCAGCATAATAAAATACATTTCACATATCCAACATCAGGATTCAGTAACATACTGAACTGTGTCTTTTGAGATTACTCACCCATTTCCATGGTAGAAAATGTACTGTAGTCCTGAGAATACTTCATGTCGTAGTAATATTGGAATGATGAAATTAACTTAGAATTTCCATAATCCTATGGCATAAAATGAAAATCATAGTTTTTATATGAACTTGTATCGGCAAAACACTTAATACAAGAAAATATAAATGATGCAAGATGGACTCCTACACTAGGAGAAACTTGCACAACTGCCACTTTAGATATAATGCAGTCCAGTAAATTGTCATCCTTGAGATCCGAGTAAAAGAACCTCTTTCGGTCATGAGATTTTGCTTGATCACACATGACCTGAGACAATACAAGAGATTGGAAACATAATTAGGCATCCTGGGGGGGGGAGCACGCAATACACATTAACCTAGGTATCTTTATGGGATCATTAACTCTTAATGCACAGATAATTTCTTGCTAAATGATAAACTAATACAACCAAACTCACCGTGTCTTCAGCTCGGAAAAACCATTGCACGCTGAAGTAATATTCACCAGCAATTGTTTCAAAAAATTCTAATAACCTTCCTATATAATTTGGCTTTCCATCCGGACCCTGCAATACACAATGTAGTTGAGAAGCCATGAATGAAGACAATGTAGTGCATAATGGTATAAAGAATGAATGTGGGTCTGTTTGGTAATCGGTGTCCCTAGACTAACAGCGACTTCGTAGAAATGGTACCAAACTCATGTGATTACACTTCTTCAAACTAAAATATCTAGCTCTAGAATATTCTCATCTTTATCCTAACATCTGGATATTTCTTGCCATACATAAATATCTAGTTTCTAGACTGTTCTTTACTTTGCCATGAAGAAACAGTTCTAGACTCTTCCATGGCAAATATCTTCTCTCTTGTGCTTTCTCAAATATTCGAGAATATTCCAAGTATGCATTGCCATAACTTAACTTTCCCTTTCAATGCATACTTGCTTGGATCTTCCAGTGCTCTACCATTGCGAGCCTTCTTGTCCTCTTGTCTCTTCATTGAGAATGTTGACTCATTCTTCATCTTGGTATCTTCATTCTTCTCACTATTGGGCAACCTTTCTCTCTTCTTCAATCTCCTCCATACTTGCCCTTTGGCCACTTCTTTATATGAAAGGACGAGTAACTTCGGGAGGTGCGGTAGTGACATACCTTTCACTTGGTTTCTTTCTCATTCTCCAATTCTTGTCACTTGCTTCTTGAGCCTTCTTCACTCGTAGAATGCACTTGTGTATCTTCATGAGCAACTAGTGCTCCATCAATAACCTCATCATTCTCCTGTGTCTCTTATATTCCGGTATAAATCTTTATCTTCCGGTATAAAGGCTCTATCTCCCAATACTCAACATCCTCATCTTTGTTGGGTAGAGCCTCCAAGTCTTCATCTCTAACATACTCAAATACTTGAAGCTACCGAGAAAGATATGGGTCTCTCACCTCGATGGAGAAGCCTTCCTCCATGTCCCACTCTTCTTCGTCATCATCATCATCTTCGTCTTGGTCGGATGATGGAGTGTCACTTGCGATCAAGTTCTCCATAAAGTAAACCTCACCATCGTTAATGGTGAGGCCTCGCCTCCGCATCCCATCTTCTTCACTAAGACACTCACTTAGTGTCACGTCCTTTGCAGCAGCCACATTTTCCTTCCGAGACATTCCGACGGCTCCTAGCAAGATGTCCTTTCTTGCCACATTTGAAGCACTCTCCTCTCTGTCTTCTTCTCCATCGAACTTCTTGATCTTCCTCTTCACTCTCTAGTTGAGCTCCTCTCGAATGTCCGCTCTTCATTGGGCAACGTCTACCACCTCTTGTCCACTCCTTCACCTCTCTCCGGCCTCTTCGGGGACCCTTTTTCTTGATGAAGAGCGCATCCTCTTCATCTCTCTCCTTCAAGGTGATGTTACCCATTTGCTTGGCCAATGCCTCTTGATTAGCCGGCGAATTCTCCAACTCCACTAGTGTTAGTTGCGTTGGCCAACCCCTCACCGCAGAAATAAACCCATTGTACTCGGGTCTTAAGGCCATGGATGATGATCCGCTTCATCCGAGCCTCACCGACCTTCTCCTCCGGTCAAGTCGAGATATCTCACGGCATATACTCTTCACCTTTGTAAAGTATTGACTAATACTCAAGGTGCCTTGTGAGATACCCGCAAGCTCATTCTCGAGGAGCTGGAGTCGCGTCTCAATTTTCTTGCAAAATAGCTACGCCGAGTGTCTCCCATGCGTCCTTCGACGTACCGTGCATCTCGGATATGCTCCACTAGATCCTCCTCAATCGTCATCTTCAAGACAAACATCGCTTTGCTCGCCTTGATTCGCCACTTCCTCAAAGAACTCTCCCTCCTCGGAGGATCCGTCGCGGTGCTCGAAATGACCTCCCATAGATCCCGCCCTTGCGAGTACGACTCTATGCGGGTCCTCCAATAGCCATAGTTATGGCTATTAAGCTTCTTCATGCCATTGCCTATGCTCAAGAAATCTGCCGCCATCTCCACCGACACCCGACGTCAACTACACTTGGTCCCAGCACCGGTGTTCTTCACGATCCCGGATCGTGATCTTTGCAGAACTCTCCTCTAGCGCCGCTCGATGCCACACCAAGCAATGTAAGCACCCCGTGCTTACCGCTCGCACGAGCTAATGTAAGTGCCCCGCACTTACAACAAACTCCTCCCTCTATTGGAAGTCCCGGACCGCTCCTCGCTCCGATACCAATTGTTGGGTAATCGGTGTCCCTAGACTAACACCAACTTCGTAGAAATGATACCAAACCGATGTGATACCACTTCTTCGAGTGGACCCAAACCCAACCTTCTATCTATATCGAGGAGATCTTCATCTTACTCTACGAATTTGGGAGACCAACTCTCCACGAAAGAGCTCAACCTTTATTCACAACACAAACTTGTTATGGTACACTCTTCTTGTAGGTGGCTACCTATGACTCACCATAATACATACACACTAGCACACCATGACAATTTTGCCATGCTACCTAGGACTCAAATGACACTTCAAGTCATGGCACCTTAGGGGAGGGAGGCACCCCTATTTATACTTGTATATGGTCTTTAGGATGTTGCCACATGGAAACATTGCAAACTCTTCTAACTAAAATATCTAGCTCTAGAATATTCTCATCTTTATCCTAACATCTAGCTATTTCTTGCCATACATATATATCTAGTTTCTAGACTGTTCTTTACTTTGCCATGAAGAAATAGTTCTAGACTCTTCCATGCCAAATATCTTCTCTTTTGTGCTTTCCCAAATATTCTAGAATATTCCAAGTATGCATTGCCATAACTTAACAGGGTCAAAATCTAAAATCACCTTCACAAATGCACAGTCTCCAAGACACAAAGTAGATCCGCATGCACTGGCTTGCAAATAGTGACATTTGACATTTAAGATATCTTCACCAATCCTGTAAAGGTAGGCCATATTACTCCTATCATGAGTATCCACAATTATTCAATGGATGTACCTATTTAACATAAAAGTTGAGGCATCTTTTGCTCACTTGGAAAACGTTTGGTTATTGCTCCTCTTATCCTTCAAACAAAAAGCCACAACAGCAAAATAGGTTACTTGGGTAGCTCCATGTTACAATTTCAGTATAATTCTAACCATATAAGGTCATGATTTGCAAATCAAAAGATGGAAGTTTCATATGAGGACCAACTAATAGACAAGATGTAAAACCCTGTGTATGTGCTAACCTTGACTCTACACATATGGGTAAGAAAATTAATTACAAGATTGTTTTATTGCATATAAACTAGAATAAAATAGTCTATTACTGTTTATTCATATTTTTTTCTTTTCCCCTGTTACATGTATAGTCTCAAGAGATAGCAAATAGTAAACAGTTACTAGTCTTCTTCTGATGTGCTAAAAACAACAAATTTTAAGAATTGAATTTCTATTATCAATCAGCTACACTATCTCATTCTTATATCTAAAAATAACAATCATGCTGAGATCAGAAACGAAGAAGCCACATGCCTACCTTTTTCAATCGGTGATTATTGCTCCTGTAGCGGTGAGACCATCTTTGTTTTGCCTCCTCATATGGCACTGCCTCACCCGTAAAGAAACAAGAATTATCAATATCGACCATGTCAGAATCAGCACAGTGGTTATCCAATATATTATGCTTATGATGCGGAGAAAAAGTCGTTGCGACTGTATGCAATTGGCAGACTGAGCCACTATTACTCTCTAACATCTTCAAATTTGAGAACCCTAGAGACGCCCTAACTCTCTTTGCCTTCGGAGGTTGAGATGATGTTGCTTCTAGCTCTAAGGGCATCTCACTGACTAATACCTTTGAGGCACATCTAGTTTCCTCAGAAGAACAAGCAGAAACTACTTTGCCATTCATAGAGCTTTCATTCACCTTTGGTAAAGTCACAACAACATCATCGCACAGCCCACACCCCTGAATTTTGTTTGTGGAGGAGCTCTCCATTGCAATAATCTCTGGCGATACTTGCCACTCCATGCCATTTGGCGAATCAAGCTGTTTCACTGCAGTAACTGCATTCTCTTTTAGTGAACTAGTAGACACAGCAGTAATAGTTGCCCGCCTTGAATTCGCTAGGCGGTGCTTCGAAGCCCTAGATAGGCTTACATTCTTTTCCTGAAATGCAGCATTCGCTTTAGCCTTCTTTACGAGAAGCCTAGGGGATCTCCGCGGAGATGTGCCGGCTGGATTGATGACATCCGGTACACTGCCACAACCCGGACCACATTTTCCATCCAAACCAGTGGTAGCCTCCATAACTTTCATGTCTGAATAATCCAGAGAAGGTGGAGGCAGCATGGATGGCACGGAGTTGGAGACACAGTTGCGCAACATTTTTGCTGAATTCTCTACCGAGGAGGCCATAGCTGGTGATGGAGTAGGTTCTGAGACTGTGATGGGCTGCTCATCCACGGCAGCCGGCGACAATGGTGGCACCGGCGAGGAGGAATCAGGGACACCTTCAAGCGGCCTCGCCTCCAGAACGGCTCCTGGTGAAGCCGTCTCGGGCCCTGACGCAGCGAGCTCCAACTCCGGGAAGCCGGCCGTCGTCGCGAGCGTTGGCACAGGAGCCGTCGCCGCACCCTCGCCGGCAACGAGACCAGTAGACCACCAGGGGGCGCCGTCCCAGGGCCCTCCGGCGTCGTCCACCTCAGCCTCCGCCTCCGGGGCGGCGAACTCGTGGCCGACGCCGAATCCCCTCGGCGGCGACCACATGGGCTCGAGTTCCGGCTCGCCGAACAGGCTCGACCACAGGGACTCCGACTCTGCACTGAATCCCCCGGCCTCGCCGTCCACCACACCGCCTCCACCGCCGCCGTCGCCTCCTCCTCCAGGAATTCCCTGGGCGGCGCCATCCGCCGGCGGGGAGGACGGCGAGAGCGGATCCGGCGGGGGCAGCGGTTCTTCCATCGGAGGAAATCGCCCAAGGTGTCGACCGACGCCTCGAAGGAAGAAATTGGTGTGAATCCAAACGAAGAGCTAGGCAGATGTATGTTATGCTGACATCAATGCTCGCACGCCCGGCTGATGCGAGCAAAGCGAGCGCTGGCTGCGGAGTTTCCAGATTCGGTTGCTCTGTTGCTCGGTTGTTCCACCCATTCTTGGCATAGACGAAATCTATACTACTAGTAGAATCTTTCCCTATTAATGCAATGACCAGATCATTCTGCTCCCAAAAACAAGCTACTCGTGTTATGAGAGGGCAGTTTATTGAAAATTCATAATTTAATTTAGTTCAGCTAAAACTAACTACCAGTTACGCTCTCACAATGGGAGAAACTAACTTCTATAGAAATTATTTCATAAAAGTCATTTTGAAACACTCCAATCATCAGTACCTAGTTTCTTTTATAAACCAGTTTTTAATAAACTACAGTAAATCTAAATAGGATCTTATTATTGGAGTCTTACACATTCTCTCCTTTTTCCAACTCACACGACCAAGCCGGTCGATCCTATGTCTAGTTTGAAGTAAAGTGCAACCGGTGTATTGTTTTTTGCGGGCGTCTTCTCACATGTTCAGACAATACCATTATGATCTCCACAATTGTGTAAGGTTTATTCCAAAAAGCAAACCCCTCCCCTACACACACACATCCAGGCAGCAGCCCTATCAACCATAGTACCCATCATGGTTCAAAAACTCTTCAAAACCATGTGATTTTTGTGGGACGGTTGTGGGACGGTTGGTTTGTGCCGCTAAAAGCCGAACCTGCATACTGTACTGCAAGCACAATTTTTAATGAAAAGCACTCGTTTTTTAGCACTGTTAAAAACCGAGCTCTTCACTGTTTTTTTGACCATGGTACCCACACAAACCGATTAATATGACGTTGGTTTGTCTTGGGTTCTGCCAACACTCTTCAAGGGTAGAACTTTTGTATAATGCAATCCAGTCTTATCCTTAGAGAGGATATTATTAATGTTCCCTACGAAAGGAACAAATTTGGAAGAACTTTGAGTACCACTGGTGTTATAAAAAAATGACAAAAAGCCTAGGGAGTACAAAGAAAATCTTGGCCAACAGCCCAACACATAGTATACAGAATTAGTAAAGGCTTATCCATAATCTTATCAAATACTTCTGGGTGTACTTTGCGAAAACACATTGCAGAAGAATCATATTAATCATAACAACAATTTTTCCACATTTTATTTCTACATATTGGGTCTAATTACCAATTGGGCCAGCCCATGCCTTATTTATCTATCTCGTTGACCTCTATTTTGCAGTGTTTGGAGGTGTCCGTCGTCGTCTTTGAGCACTCTTAAGATGGTAAGAGTCTTCTCCGTCATCTTGTTATGAATCTATGGGCCTGGAACATATTGGCCTTAGCAGTAAGGGAGAACAATTCTTGTGCTACCAGCATATCCTGTGCTACCATGCTACCGGTCCATATCAGCCGATGGATAGAGGATGGACGAGCAGGATTGGTGCGGACAGATCCAGCTTTGTTTGTTTTATAGAAAACCCCCTCAATAAACACATTCACTATAACCTAAGTTCTGCGACAAGTACAATTTTGTTATTAGACCCCTAAAGTACTTGTCTTTTCAGTCTAGCTCCTCCCGCAAGATCGAACCATGTTCCCCTCCCTCACAATGGCGACGGCGGGTCGGCGGCGAGGGGGAGCGCCCTAGCAACAGCGTGCAAGAGAGGTCCAAGTATATTTTCTTCTTGATCTATACATACTTATGGACATCCCACTACGAAATGTGCCACATGTGTACCTTTCCTTGTTTGATTTCTATAGCTAGGGTTCCAGATCGGTCCCAGTGATGCAGGAGAAACAGTCCCAACACCGCAAGTCAATTCAGCGGCAAAAGGACTGCAGAGGGAACCAATGAAGATACTCGGGGTCCCTCCAAGAAAATCAAGACCTCCACCGGCTTCAAGAAAGCCTCATCGTAAGTCTTCTATATCTTCATTCCTTTTCGAATTGCTTTTATCCCAGCTTTACGTTATTCGCTTCTTTTTGCATAATCCCTTCTAATTTCCAAGCTAGCATAGCTAGCTTTTTAAGAAACAAAGCCGCTCCTTCATCCCCTACCGGTAGTGCTTCCACTACCTCCTCCACTCGCGCCTCCAATTAGCGCCAAACCTTCGAAGCTCCAAGTGCGGCACTCACAAAGGAAATCCTTGCCGCCTCCGAGCGCGAAGCTTCATCTCAAATCACCAAAGATCAAGTCGTCAACATTGAAGGCTCATCTGCTAGCAGCCTCCCTATCCAGGCAACGCTATTCCGGATTCCTCCGAACTCTCATCGGGTCCAGTCCGGGTGGAAGAAATTCCTCGTCGACCCAGGACAACACACAAATCTCAAGGGTAACCCGGATCGGCCAAAATGGTAGTCGGAGACGTGGAGGTGGACAGCTCTAGCGGTGCTAGAACTTTTACCGCAATCGCCCAATGGGACGCCCTCCAAGAAGAAGAGGCCCTAAAGAACTTCTCAGAATCCGGCCAGGTACATTCTTACTGCCTCAATGGTTTCTTCAAGTAATTTCCTTTTAATAATCGAATCCCTTACTTCTTCATTCTTTTTAGGTTCTTCCGAAAAACTCCGAAGCTAAAAGCGTTATAATTGCTCGCTTGGAGGAAGAGCTATGTTCCAATCAAGAGCGACTGGTCGAACCGGAATCCCGGACCGCCGACTGAAATCCGGGTAGACCGATCTGCGAGAGGAGAGAAGCTAATCTGCTCGAACACCCATCGATTGATGGAAGAACGGCGACAGGAAATCATCAAGCTCCGCCAAGAAATCCGGAGTAATACTCTTAATTTTTATCTATGCATTCCATATTTCTCCTTGTAGCATCTTTCTCTCGACTGGTTCTACTCCTTATCTCAAGCACTTGAAAGCCTCGTTGCCGCTCACAAGAAGGCGAGAAGAAGTCCTTTCCGAGAAGACAGCTGCTCAAGAACAGGCACTTGAAGAGGGCTCTCGTATTGAAGAGCAACAAGCGGCTCGAATTGGAGAACTAGAAGGCGAGCTTACCGCCAAGGATAACATCCCGACACAAGCACTTCGCTCCAACAAAATGCTGGAAACTGAAAATGCTCGCCTAAAGGCTGAACCGGCTGAAGCCTTATAAGCAACAAAAATAGCGCAGGCTGATAAAGAGAACGCTACGAAGACCGCCCATAAATCTGCTCAACTGGTTCTCAAGCTAAGAGAATCCAATACTAACATCAAGGGCAGATTCAAAGCCGCAGAAATTAAGCATAGACGTAAGTCACTTCTTTCCTATTCATTCTTGTGAAATTCTATTTTAAAATACCGGTCTGCAATGATAACTCTCTCTTATACTTTTTTCCATTTTTCAGAACTTGCTGCAGGTGCAGTGCGCACTCGGAATATCTCAACGGCGGTCAAACTATTGATCCCAACGAGATGGATCTTGAGTCCGCCATCCGGGCTTGCCCTAGAAGAATCGGAGAGCATTCCAAAATGGTTGCCGCTGCGGGAGGAGGCCATATAGCAGCTATAATCCAATCTTGGACTCCGGTCTCGGATTGTGATTTCAACTTTATCAAGGATGGCGCCCACTCGGACACCACTGAAGATCGGTTCAATGAGCTGAAGAACTCACTCATTGGTATTGTTTCGGAGTTGATAGAGGATGTCCCCCTTGATCCAACAGGTGTTCCGCTGAACATAGCACCAGCAGCTTTTGCTCCGGATCAAGATGCACAAGATGCAGCAATCTGCGGCCAGGCAAACAGTAGAAGACTCATTTGAAGATCTAGATGCTGATTTGCCATTGTCTTCCTCCGATTCTCGAAGAAACGTCTGGACGATAGACTGGTTGAAGATCCTAAGACCGGTGATACCGGTACTTCCAGTGGTCCTGCTGTTTAGATTTTGTATTAGGGCCAACTTACTTTTGTAATCGAACATCTTGATCATCATGCTATTTAGATTTCTTTTCTATATGAATACTGGTTTCACTATCATACTTATTAACTTCTTTGCCCAAGACATGATGGTTATTTCAGCTGAAACTAACTATGATTAAATTCTGGCTCTAATCAGCACAGATTCATAGTTATAGCTTACTTTAACAAGATCACGTAATCTTAGGAAAAAAGTTAAGATTTCACAAACTGCTCTCACTTGCAGCCTTACATTCAATATTCATAAGAAAGATGCTACATCATTTCCCTTCCCGAACATACCAGTCTTAAACTAAAAAGAAACAGACTGCTCTCAATACAACGAGCCTACCGACTATATAACCGGTCTTATTATTCAGGAATAGCACAATATCACAACAGCCCCTGGCTCGATAATTTAATGCGAAATTAAAATATTGAGACACAAAAGCAAACACATTTTCATTAGACAAAATTACTTTATTATAATATGAAGAAATTTACAAAAAACACTCGTCAAATGTAAAAACGACGAAGCTGCTCAATGTTCCAAGAATTTGTAATTTCTTCTTCCTCCAAGGTCATAAGCCTATAAGCCCCGGTCCGGAAACCGATTTCACCGAGAAAAGGTCCTTCCCGGACCGGTGACAAGTTATGCCTGTTTTTATTAGATCGAATCTTCCGAAGAACCAAGTCTCCTACTTGGAATTCCCGTGTTCGAACATTACGATCATGATAACGACGCAATCCTCGACGATACTTTGCTGCTTGAATCAAAGCTTGATCCCTCAATTCTTCCGCAGCAATCAATTCGACTTGGCGCTGATCTTCATATTTCTTTTCATCATAATACTGTACTCGAGCGGACACCATATTCACTTACGTAGGTAACATGGCTTCGGATCCATACACCAAAGAGAAAGGAGATTGCCACTGTAGCCCTACTAACATTAGTGCGTAATCCCCAAAGTACCCAGGGCAATTTCTTAACCCATTTTCCTACGTACGGCTTCAAACGGTCAAAAATTCTAGGTTTAAGATCGGGTCAAAATTATTCCATTAGCTCGTTCCACTTGTCCGTTGCTTTGTGGATGTGATACCGATGCATATTGTATCTTAATTCCCAAACTTTCAGCATAATCCTTGAAAAATTCTGAAGTAAGCTGAGTCCCATTATCAGTAATGATACTGAGCGGGACTCCAAAACGCACGGATATGTTTTGCAGAAACTTGATCGCTCGGGCCGTAGTCGTACTAGTAACGACTTCGACCTCAATCCATTTAGAGAACTTATCTACTGCCACAAAAATATGCGTGAATCCTCCTGGCGCCCTTTTACAAGGTCCAACTATATCCAGCCCCCAAGTAGAAAAAGGCCAAGTCATTGGAATTAATTGCAACTCGTGAGCTGGAGCATGAGGTCTGTCCGGCGAAGAATTGACATCCCCGACAACTCTTGACCACTCGTGCGCATCATCCGCCGCTGTAGGACGATAGAAATCCTTGTCTAAATACCTTCCCAACTAGAGTCTTTGAAGAAGCATGATTTCCACAAATTCCCTTGTGCACGTCTTCAAGCAATTGAATGCCATCGAAACATGATACACATTTCATCGGAATATTAACTCCACGCCTATATAACTCTCCTTCGAGAATTAAATAACTTCGTGCTCGAACCTCCGGTCTTTGCTTCTCCACTTTATCTTCTGGAGTTTTACCGGATCGAAGATAATCAAGGTACGAGGTACGCCAATCGGAATCAATAATCATAACATTAAGTGGCCGAATATCGTCAGCATTGATTCCGCTCATCTGTCTTATCCGGTAAGACCACGTCTTCGACCGGTCCTTCGAGACTACTTTCTCCTCCCGATTCTTCAAGACTGCTTCATCCACAATCTCTGTAATAGTAGCCTTACGCTCCACTTTTATAGATGGTTTATCCAGTACTTGAAGGAAAACACCGGGTGGAACTGCTTGTCTTGAAGACCCTAGTCCGGCTAACTCATCCGTAGCAGAATTATTTCCGCGCGAGTATATGAGAAAATCGCAAACCATCAAATTTGTCTTCAAGTTTTCTAACCTCCTGTCGATAGGCGATCATATGATCATCATGAGCATCCCACACCTTGTTAACTTGACTTATCACCAACATTGAATCACCATATATATCCAATCGTCGACTCCTAATGAAATAGCTACTCGAAGCCCATGAAGCAAAGCTTCATACTCCATGATATTATTTGAAGCTACGAAATGCATTTGTAATACATATCCGAGTGGTTCCTTACGTGGGGTGAGTAGTACAACCCCGACCCCATGCCCGAAAGCTGCGGGGACCCATCACTACTGCATATATTAATTTACGTAATTGGAGATATCGCATCCGTGATTCGAGTAAGAACTTCACTTACAAAATATACCGGATGCTGCACCAATTGGAGATGTCCCTCTTCCTTCCGATCGACCACCAAAACCGTGCTCACCACATGGGTTGTTGCTGAAATATACAACTCGAATGGTCTCATCCGGCTCTGGAGGTACCAATACGGGAGGATTGCTAAGGTATTCCTTGAGTTGATCAAGCGCAGCTTGCGCCTCATCTGTCCACTCAAACTTATCTTGCTTCTTAAGCAACTTGAAGAACGGAAGTCCACGAACCCCCGGTCTTGAAATGAAACGGCTAAGAGCCGCCATACTACACGTCGACTTCTGAACATCCTTCAAGCAACTCGGGGTTTCATATCGATGATCGTCTGGATTTTTTCTGGGTTGGCTTCAATGCCTCGCCATGACACTAGGTAACCCGAGTAATTTCCCGGAGCGAACTCCAAATACACATTTTCCAGGGTTGAGCTTCATGGAGAAATTCCGCAGATTATTGAAGGTCTCTGCCGGGTCGGAGAGAAGATCCTCGGTTTTCGAGATTTTACCACTATATCATCATCGTAAGCTTCGCGTTCCTTCCCAATTGCGAATCCAAGCAACGTTGTATACCACGCCGATATGTAGCTCCGGCATTCTTTAATCCAAAAGGCATAGTCGTATAGCAGTATGCTCCAAAGGAGGTGATAAACGCGGTCTTTATTTGATCTTCAACTCTTAGCGGTATTTGATGATATCCGAGTAAGCATCAAGAAAACAAAGACGCTCGCAGCCAGCGGTCGAATCAACAACTTGGGCAATTCGAGGCAGCGCGAAAGGGTCTTTGGGGCAAGCTTTGTTGAGATCAGTATAATCGACACACATTCTTAATTCTTTGTAACAACTCTCGAGAAAAATAAATGCATTTCATGTCATCATGAGCATTGCATCATATTATTGCATTTATGAAGATATCAAATTTTGTGTTAAGAACATGCACATAAATTATCAAAATAGCTAAAGAATAAAGGAAATGCTTAAAAAGAAATTAAATAAGAGGAAAATATAGGTTTAACATTTTCTATTGCTCAAATATCATAAATAAAGATTTATAAAAATTCCCTAAAATTATTTTGCTTTGTGAAAATATTTACAAGAAATAAACAAAGCTTCTTTTATTAATTTAGCTATGAATTTTTTAATCCGAAAATGATTTGGAATCTTAACCGGGACTTAATAGGAAAAATGCCTAAAATACTTTCTTTTACACCCCTGAAATTTTTAGGAATTTTTGGAGCACTGGAAGGTTACTTTTTAATTAACGAGAAAGTGGAGGGGCGTTTTTGCAAAATGGGCGGGAGCGGCCTGGCGCCGGCCTCTTTCTTCCTCTCTCCCTCTCCGCGTCTCGGCACCGCCGCGGCCGCACCGCCTCTCCGGCCGGGCGCCACGCCACCCCGCCACGCAGGAGCCCGGCCACACGCAGCTGCTTGCCCGGCCTCCTTCCTCCGAGGGCGAGATAAAGCCCCTCCCGGCCCTCATTTCTCTCTTCCCCTCTCCCATTTTCTCCACACTTCACCGCCGTCTCCGAAGCACCGTCGCCGGGCCGCTCCGGCGACCCTCCGTCCGAGCCCACCCCGCCACAAGCTTCGCTAGAGCCCCCTGCTACTCTTTGAACCATCACTCGTCTTCAAGCTCCACCTGGAACCCGGTGAATCAAGTCTTTCCCGAGAAACTCCCCGTCGGTTCCTCTCCGCCGCGGCTCGAAATTTCCGTTGCTTGGTGAGCCATTTGCCTTCGTTTCTCTGTTCCATGCTGCGTAACGTGTTGCTCATCATCCCTAGCCACTCAAACGTGAGTTCTTTTCACGAGTCGTCGCGAATTTCACCTTCTTCCGCGGCTCCGCCGCCGCCGTCCGCCACACGCACGGTGAGCCAACTCTCCGGTCCTGCTCATGTGCCTATGACCCCATGACAAGCTTGCTCATAGTGTGTAGAAGCTCCCGGAGCTTTTTCCCTAATTTTCGAGCTCTAGGACGAGCTTCCCGCCATGCCGGACCGCCGCGGAGCTTGGTCCTCGCCGCCGGCGCCTCCTGGGTCAAGCTCATGCGAGCGCGTCACCACTCCTAGTTTCCTCGCGTCGAGTAGAGTGTGGTGGTAGTCTCGCGGCGAGTTTCGGGCCGGCGCCGGCCAACTCCGGTGGCCGCGCCGCCGTGTCCTCACGCGCTGCTGGATCGCATGTGGCTACGCGGGATGTCGCGTGGCCCACTCTGTGGCCCGGCGTGTGGCACATAAGGGTTTCCAATTTCCAAAAATTCGTAGAAAATTCCATAAAAATCGGAAAAATACAAAACCAAGTTTGTTAGACTCGGAAAAATAAGTGCTATTTATTTATGAAATAAAATATTTATTTTGAGTAATTTTATTTCATAGATAGTATTTAATCACTTTCTTTATGTAAAGAAAAGCTATTATTTCATGTTAATTAAATGTTTAATGAAGAAAAATAATTTAATTAGATGAAGGAGATACTATGAGACGAAATTAAGTATGAAAATTATTTTTCCAAAATTAAACTTAAACTTTATTATTTCATGTGTTTCCAACTTATTATCCTATTATCACATGTCACTTAAGATAATAATTTACTTATTGCTTAATAAACAGGAATAATTATTAATTGTTAAACCTAAGTAATTATTGAACTTAATTAATTATTAATTAAGGAACAGGATTAATTGGTAATTAATGACCTTGATTAAGCATTAATTAATGAGCATAATCAATTGCTAATTACTGCTTATAAACATGCTTATTCATGAATTGTTAATTAACCAATATGAGGAAGCATTAATTATTAAATTATTAATTATTAATTATTGAACATAAATAATACATCTTTGCATAATCCTATCATGTTCATTCATGCATACCTGGTTGTGATTCGCGACGCATTGTTGGTCGACCTAGGTTCCGAGGTGATCGAGGTTCCACCCGAGGTTGAGTCGGAGACGGGAATCTCGAAGTCGACCCACGCGCGAGGAAACTAACCCCGACACGTATCAAGGCAAGGCCCGGTGCATCCTACCCATGTTCTTAAATAATTTATTTTTATCACATAGTTCGGTTATGTTTGTGCATTGGGTGTTAAGGGATGGTTGATATCTTGTTGCATTATGGTAGGTTTCCGTTTGTTTATTCTATATTGAGTACGGGTAGCTCAATAGAGGCTAAGCTTAATTCATAGTCGCAACGGTAGATGTTTTAGGGAATCTTAAAGCATGGAGGCTTTAAGGGTTTTTGTGTTGACACTAAGATGAAGAGAGTGTTAATGAATTTGAGACCGGACGGGCCCCGTAGGAGAAAGGGCAAGACGGAGATGAGGTCTTGCAAGGTGGTAGCCCCGTCCGAGTCGGTCAAGGACCGTACCGTTGTCGGCTTAGTTGAACAAGTTTGAACGTACCGTTCTACATGCTGGTATCATGGGCCCGACAAGCTGATGTACCCTATCGCTCCGAGAGATGTAGCGTAGCCGGCTCTCTTTACCGGTTGTTAGTGAGAGGATAGTCTCACGGGAGGGAGATGGGTCGGCCACGAGGGAAGTCGTGGAGTCGCCATACTCCCGGGGAGTTGGAAATGGCTAGTCTGCTGTCGGGTGCTAGCGGGAAAGGTTGTCGTATACGACCGATGTGGGGCGTATACGTCGTGTAGTCGGGTTTCGCTAGCTGGTATGAAATCAATTCGAATCGCTGTCCCTCGCAGATAATGAGTACCGCTTGTTTAGCTCGTCGCATCGTAGTAAATAATATGGAAGATGAAGTTGAGAGGGGGAAGGAATAATGATCTACTTTGTCTTGTCTTGCAAACTTGATTGCAATAGTGATAGGTTGCAAATGTCAAGGCTAATGAACTTAATGTTGAGCTAAAATGTTGAAAGTAAGGACCCACCCTTAATGCTGTTTTCGCAAAGGAGTAAACCCCACAGACGGAAAACCTTTGCATACTAGGCGTCGGCCTTAGCGGGCCATGTTGACGGGTCGGTCTTGCTGAGTATTAGAATACTCGGGGTTTGTTCGTTATCTTTCGGGGAACGAGTCGTACTACCACGACTTGTATGGTAGCTTCCGGAAGAGGAGCGAGTGTCCTGAGGGAGGTTCCCTTCGGTGGGAACGTATCCCCATGTAACGTCCCGCCACTCCGGGCCGGGCCCGCTTATCCCTAGCAGCTTAATAGGCCCTCAAGATTTCCCCACATACCAACACTAGTCTTTTCTGCGCACTTTGTCCTCACTCATGCACACCCGGGAATCACTTCCCGGTCGGTCACCCATCCCTAAATTGCTTCAGCCTAAGCACGCTTAACCTTAGAGTTCTTTAGAGATAAGCTTCCGGAAAAGAAGTTGCAACTTGTTGACATGAGTATTCTATCAATCCTATTAAGCCCTGGGCCGGGATGTTACACACTCACCCCTTAGAAGAGCGACGTCCTCGTCGGTCAACCCCGAGCCAGGAACTTCCTCTCTTGGCCACGTCCATGTGTCCATCGCCGGCGCATGTGCCATGCTGTGTGACCACTCCGAGCCCACACCAGCCATGCACACCATGCTCGCACACGTGCAACACATGCGCCCGTGAAACCGCAAGAGTCGGCTCCGATACCATCCGTAACGTCCCGCCACTCCGGGCCGGGCCCGCTTATCCCCGGCAGCTTAATAGGCCCTCAAGATTTTCCCACGGACCAACACTAGTCTTTTCTCGCGTACTTTGTCCTCACTCATGCACACCCGGGAATCACTTCCCGGTCGGTCACCCATCCCTAAATTGCTCCAGCCCAAGCACGCTTAACCTTAGAGTTCTTTAGAGATAAGCTTCCGGAAAAGAAGTTGCAACTTATTGACATGAGTATTCTATCAATCCTATTAAGCCCTGGGCCGAGGATGTTACACCCTACGCCGTGAAGAGGAAGGACCGTGGTGTACGACGGGCTCGAGTACATCACGTTAATCGTTGAGAGTCTTTTGTTGTATAAAGTACAAGCTTCCGCTGAACACTCGTAGGATGTTAAACTTCAATAATGTTATATTTCCGCTGCATGAATGTTTGTATTTCGAAAACCCGGTTGTATTATACCATGATGTATATATTCGGCTTGTATGAGATGATGTTTCGTTATAACTCGCTTCGTCGAGTGTCCCTCTGTACCGATTCCTGGGTGTCCGGAGGGGATGTCACAGCTGGTATCGGAGCGGTTCGGAGGCAACAGTACATCATTACAAGCCTATTTTCAAAACTTAACACGTTAGTATGATAGACAACGAAAGAGTGTGGAGCCCTATAAGGATGTAGAATAGTTAGATTTTTACTAACTATTCGACGTTCGGGTTTTGGGAAGTGCTAACTATTCGTCGTAATGTTATATACTATAGTATGTATAGTTAGTTTACGAGCATGCATCATGTCATGTTGTGTGCTAAATAAATATTGGGGTATATTTAGCTAGTTTCGTAGTACTCGTATAGGTTATTTCTGTTCGTTTTCTTACGTGGGAAGAAGTGTTTAACCAGTTTAAACATGTTCCTTGCGGATGCCGATGACTCGCGGTAGGCAGCGCACCCAAGAGGAGGAGGACACACGGGCTGCACGCATCGCAGAGCTGGAGCAGCGGGTCCACGATGCTGGAGTTGCGGACGCAGAGCCGGGACCGACGGCTTGGCGCTTGGAAGCACCGCTGTCGAGTCGGACTGCCAGGAGGTTCGGAGGTCCCACGCCGGGATCGCCGAGCTAGAGGAGCAGCTAGTAGAGGTTACCCTGGACCGTGACGGCTTTCACGGGGCAGCTATCGTGTTGGACGCACAGCTGGCCACCGTCACCGAGGAGCGAGACGCCGCTATCGTGACCGACGAGGTGCACGCCACCGAGTTGGCAGCGATGACAGCCCAGCGTAACCACGTGGTGGAGAACCCGATCGAGAGAGAGCTTGAGCTAGGTCAGCTGGAGGGACTATACAACGGGCTGGCCAACGCACACCACGCACCGATCCACGACCACGACGCACTGCTTGAGCAGTTCCAGCGAGTTGCAGCAGCAGCACCGGGTTCCACCGGACGACGCCAAGGAGATCTCTCGGTATGGACTTCGAGCCACCACCGGCCTCACTAGCGAGAGGACGTCGAGTCGGACGCCGACAGCCACGCGCCGTCGGCTTAGTTGTGTTGTGACTTCACCGATGTAGGAGAGTAGCCACATTTTGCTGACATAGGTCGGATGTAGATAGGGTACTAGTGGATGTTGGTCGGATGGCAGTGTATGAAAAGTGGGTTTGAGTTGTACAAACGATAAATAATGAAAAAGAAGTGGTAGTAATATATCTATGCGAGTTGTTAGAATAAAAGGATTTGCTGAAATAATAGGCTTAGTTTTTGCTTGAATCTGATATTCGTACTTCTCCACGAGAGATGGACAGATACGAGTACCGGTGTTAGTGAAGTAAGAGGACAAAGGGAGGATGTTCGTGTAGTAAGGCTGGAGAGACAGCTGCAGGAAAAGGAGAAATTGTTAGCACTTAGAGAGGCGCAATTGCTAAACAAGGAGCAGCAGATTCAATTTAAGGATCAACAGTGAGCAAACGCACATGCCCCGATCACTCGGTTAGAGCAAGATCTACTACAAGCACACAATGCGATACTCGAATGAAGCAATAGGACAACAACCTCCCGAGGATGAACCAATGAGTGCAGGAAAATCCCGTGGAGGCTGAATACGAAGAAGAAGAGGAGGATCCTGAAGAGATAATGGACGTGGATTCAGTCATAGACTTCACGGAGATTCCACAACTAGAGGATGCAAGATCCGAGACGAGGCGGTTCCATAAGCCGGAAGTGACGTCCGGACTTCGCGGAGAGGAGTAGAGTGCTAGCTAGTAGCAAGTGAGAAAAATAGTATGTAAAATAGGCGTTAGTTAAATAACGAGCATGATGTAATCACGCATGAGTGTATCTTAGGAGTTGTTGTAACATGGATGTATGAGAATGTGTTTATGGATTTGGTGGTTGTTCTAATAAATATGGTTGTTGCATCGGATTCATTTGGAATTTCTCGTCTATGTATTCCTGTTTCTTCCATTATTATGTTGGAATGAAGATGTCTAACGTAAAATTTTCTTGGACAGAATGGTTGGAACAAGAAGATGTGATGAGCCGGAGAGTTCTCAACGCGGGCGGAAACACCACCACCACCCCCATACATTGGCACGAGCCATCGCAGCTGTGCTTGGATTCTCGCGCGGAGCAGCGAGAATTATTGGAGCAATTGGTCCGCAACACTCGCTCCACAGGAACGTCACCAAGGTCGGAATGCACCGGAAGAGAGGGTGACTTTCTCGGACTTCTTATCGGTTCGCCCCTCGGTCTTCTCGGATGCGGGTGAACCGTTAGAAGATGATAACTAGCTTCGCACCATTGAGTCAAAGCTGGAATTATTTCCATGCACGGATCATTAGAAGACACTCTTCGCTTCCCAGCAATTGCAAGGATTTGGTGGAGCATGGTGGGCCAACTACAAGGCAATGTTTCCTCCTGGACATCAAGTTTCATGGGCCGAGATCACCAAAGCCTTCAGGGAGCACCATATCCCGGAAGGTTTAATGAATCAGAAGAGGAAGGAGTTCTTATCCACTGAAGCAAGGTGACATGAATGTGCATACCTACTCTAAGGTATTCAACCGTCTTGCTCGATACGCTCCCGAACATGTGGACACGGATGCCAAGAAGAAGAATCTGTTCAAGGAAGGAATGAGTACCAAGCTGCGATCACGCCCGGTGCTAAACAAGACCGATAGCTTCACCGACTTTGTGAGCGACGCTATCGCGTTGGAAGATTCTATCCGCCTTCATCGGACGGAGAAGAATAAGAAGAGGCCGGCCCTGGACAAGGAAGTGGAGGACCGTCAAAGTATAGGCTGGTCTACACCGCACCGTCGGGTCGGCGTTATCAGCACACGCCTTCTCGTCCAAATTTCTACCGGCAGTCTCAGCCACCCCAACAACCTCAGCAACAGCGGTCGAATCAATATCGCCCGCCCTATCAGCAGCAGAATACTCGGAATCCCGGACCGATGAATCAAGCACCGCCGCAGAATGGACCGCCATGTTTCAATTGTGGCCGTCCAGGGCATTATTACCGCAGTTGTCCATATCCAGAGAAGGCATCATATACCCCTAGACCTCGGGGACAACCGTAGAATCAGCCAAGAGCACGAGGCCAAGAATGCTCCAGTGAAGACGGCCGCTGCCAACTTTACTACGGCTGAAGAGCTACCCGAAGGAGGACAAATCTTAGCGAGTATGTTTTCTATCGCTGATCATCCTGCTATGGTTTTATTTGATTCGGGAGCTACGCATAATTTCATCGGCAAGTCATATGTTGCTAAGCATCGCATCATACCATCCAAGTTGCTATGTGCTCATATCATTTCAACACCGGGGGTAAAATTCTTACTAATGAAGAAGCTGCCAATATGCCATGAAAATTGGGTAGCAAGGTTTATTCCACTTCGTTGATCATATTCGATGGGCAAGGGTTAGGTGCAATTATTGGCATGCAATGGATGGATTTCCATAGGGCAGTATTGGACATAGCATCTCGAGCCGTATATCCGAACTCTCCTGTTCATGGTCGAGATTGCTTACTCTTAACTCTACCCCAAGCTATGCTGCCAATGGTTAATAAGGCTATAGGTAAGAGTCCGGAGGATATACCCATAGTCCGTGAGTACCCGAATGTCTTTCCGGATGACTTGCCGGGACTACCGCCGGACCGAGCGGTAGAATTTAAGATAGAGTTACAGCCTGGAACATCACCAATATCAAGAAGGCCGTATCGGATGCCGCCGAATGAGCTGGCGAGTTGAAGGTGCAATTCAAGGAATTATTGGACAAAGGATATATACATCCAAGTTCATCTCCATGGGGATGCCCAGCCTTGTTCGTGAAAAAGAAAGACAAGACATTGAGGTCTGTGTGTTGATAATAGACCTCCGAGTTCGGTCACCATCAAGAACAAGTACCCTCTTCCGAGGACTGATATCTTGTTTGATCAATTGATGGGAGCCAAAGTCTTCTCTAAGATAGATCTTCGCTCGGGATATCATCGGATTAAGATAAGAGCGGAAGGTATACCTTAGACTGCATTCTCCACTAGATACGGACTTTATGAGTACCTACTAATGTCTTTTGGATTGACCAATGCACCAGCAGCATTTCATGTATCTCATGAACTCGGTATTCATGCCGAGCTAGACAAGTTTGTGGTGGTATTCGTTGACGACATCTTGATCTACTCTAAGTCGGAAGAGGAACATGCCGATCACTTACGAATTGTGTTGCAAAGGCTCGGGGATCATCAGCTATATGCTAAGTTTAGCAAGTGTGAGTTTTGGTCGAAGGAAGTGCCGTTCCTAGGTCATGTGATATCAGCCAAAGGAGTGACCGTTGATCCGGACAAAGTTCAAGAAGTGCTTGGATTGGAAGCCACCGAAGTCCGTCTCACAAATCGGAAGTTTCTTAGGATTGGCTGGTTACTATAGAAGGTTTATTCCAAACTTCTCGAAGATCGCCAAGCCAATTACTAAACTATTGGAAAAGGATAAGAAGTATGTATGGAGCAAAGAATGTGAAGAAGCTTTTCAAACGTTAAAGAAGTTGTCGACAACAGCTCCAGTACTCTCCTAGCCGGATCTAACGAAGCCTTTTGATGTGTACTTGTGATGCATCGGGAACGGGACTCGGGTGTGTTCTAATGCGGGAAGGTCGAGTGATCGCCTATGCTTCTCGACAACTTAGGCGTCATGAGGAACACAATCCCACTCATGATCCGGAACTAGCAGCAGTGGTTCTTGCATTAAAAAGTTGGAGGCACTATCTCTTGGGTAATTTGGTATATTTATACACCGACCACAAGAGTCTTAAGTATATTTTCACCCAAGCAGATCTGAATATGCGACAACGAAGATGGTTAGAGTTAATCAAGTATTATGAGTTGGAGATTCACTATCACCCGGGCAAGGCGAACGTGGTCACCGATGCTTTAAGTCGCAAGGTTCATTGCAATAATCTCATGTCTCAACTCTTGATTCAAGCAGCTCCACAAACAAGCTGAAGAGCCGAATCTTCGGATTGTTCCATACGGAGCATTAACAAATCTGGCTCTTATTCCTACCATTCGTGAAGAAGTGGTAGCGGCTCAGCAGAAAAGTGTTGGTATGGAACACATAAGGTGACGACTCGGAAAAGGCGAAGTTAAATGCTTCGAAAGGACGATGCAGGAGTTATTTGGTTCAAGAATCGATTGGTAGTACCGAAAGATCTATCACTTCGTAAGAAGATAATGGATGAAGCTCATATGTCCAAGTATTCTATTCACCCCGGAACCAATAAGATGTATCAAGATCTCGAAGCAAAGATTTTGGTGGACACGCATGAAGCGAGAAATAGCCAAGTATGTCAATCGAGTGTGATGTCCGTCGGCGAGTCAAAGTCGAGCACTTGAAGCAAGCGAGGACCCTTGCAACCTTTGAGTATTCCTGAATGGAAGTGGGAAGACGTCGGCATGGATTTCATCGTTTGGTTACCACTAAGCCCACAAAAACATGACTCTATCCGGGTTATTGTGGACAGATTGACAAAGTCGACTCACTTCATACCGAGTACATACTCGGTACATCGTCGAGAAGTATGCGGAGCTGTATATCGCTCGCATTCTCTGTTTGCATGGAGTGCCAAAAACTATTATATCGGATAGAGGAACGCAATTTGTCTCTAGATTTTGGGAGCAATTGCATGAGTCATTGGGAACGAGATTAATACGAAGCTCAGCGTATGATCCTCAAACCGATGGACGTACGTAAAGGATCAATCAATATCTCGAGGATATGCTTCTAGCATGTGTCTTGACCTACGGTAAAGATTGGGAGAAATGTTTACCGTTGGCGAGTTCTCCTACAATAACAGCTATCAAGAGAGTGCCGGAATGTCACCGTTCCAAGCTCTATATGGACGTAGTTGCCGCACACCTCCGAATTGGTCCGAAAGTGGAGAAAGAGTAATCTTCGGGCCGGACCTAGTAAAGGATGCGAGAGGAACAAGTACGTCTAATTCAGTAGAATCTTAAGACGGCTAAGTCTCGATAGATCAGCTATACCGATAAAAGACGTCGGGAGTTAGTATTCCGAGGTTGGAGATCAAGTTTATCTTCGAGTATCTCCTACCAAAGGTGTTCGGAGATTCGGAATCAAGGGCAAATTAGCACCACGATACATCGGACCTTTTCCAATTCCGGAAAGATGTGGAGCTGTGGCATATCGTCCGGAGTTGCCCTCACACTTGGCGGGTATCCATAACATATTCCATGTATCTCAACCGAAGAAGTGTTTGAAACCACCCATGGATATACCGACAACCGAGGTGGAACGATTCATGACCGGACTTGACATATGATGAACGTCCGGTCAAAGTTCTCGACACTAAGCATAGAGTGACTCGACATCGGACCCTCAAGTTCTACAAGATTCAATGGAGTAATCACTCGAAAGCTGAAGCTACTTGGGAGCAAGAGGAGTTTCTTCGATCAAACTACCCCGAGTTCTTTAGCACCATCGTCTAGTCGCTTCGATCGTGAATCTCGGGACGAGATTCCTGTAAGGGGAGGGCTGTAACAACTCTCGGAAAAATAAATGCATTTCATGTCATCTTGAGCATTGCATCATATTATTGCATTTATGAAGATATCAAATTTTGTGTTAAGAACATGCACATAAATTATCAAAATAGCTAAAGAATAAAGGAAATGCTTAAAAAGAAATTAAATAAGAGGAAAATATAGGTTTAACATTTTCTATTGCTCAAATATCATAAATAAAGATTTATAAAAATTCCCTAAAATTATTTTTCTTTGTGAAAATATTTACAAGAAATAAACAAAGCTTCTTTTATTAATTTAGCTATGAATTTTTTAATCCGAAAATGATTTGGAATCTTAACCGGGACTTAATAGGAAAAATGCCTAAAATACTTTCTTTTACACCCTGAAATTTTTGGGAATTTTTGGAGCACCGGAAGGTTACTTTTTAATTAACGAGAAAGTGGAGGGCGTTTTTGCAAAATGGGCGGGATCGGCCCGGCGCCGGCCTCTCTTCTTCCTCTCTCCCTCTCCCGCGTCTCGGCGCTGCCCGCGGCCGCACCGCCTCTCCGGCCGGGCGCCACACCACCCCGCCACGCAGGAGCCTCGGCCTCCTTCCTTACCGCCTCCCGGGGCGAGATAAAGCCCCTCCCGGCCCTCATTTCTCTCTTCCCCTCTCCCATTTTCTCCACACTTCACCGCCGTCTCCGGAGCACCGTCGCCGGGCCGCTCCGGCGACCCTCCGTCCGAGCCCACCCCGCCACAAGCTTTCGCTAGAGCCCCTCGCTACTCTTTGAACCATCACTCGTCTTCAAGCTCCACTGGAACCCGGTGAATCAAGTGTTTCCCGAGAAGCTCGCCGCCGGTTCCTCTCCGCCGCGGCTCAAAATTTCCGTTGCTTGGTGAGCCATTTGCCTTCGTTTCTCTGTTCCATGCTGCATAACGTGTTGCTCATCATCCCTAGCCACTCAAACGTGAGTTCTTTTCACGGGTCGTCACGAATTTCACCTTCCTCCGCAGCCTCCGCCGCCGCCGTCCGCCACACGCATGGTGAGCCAACTCTCCGGTCCCGCTCATGTGCGTATGACCCCATGACAAGCTTGCTCATAGTGCGTAGAAGCTCCCGCAGCTTTTTCCCTAATTTTCGAGCTCTAGGACGAGCTTCCCGCCATGCTCGGACCGCCGCGGAGCTTGGTCCTCGCCGCCGGCGCCTCCTGGGTCAAGCTCATGCGAGCGCATCACCACTCCTAGTTTCCCCGCGTCGAGTAGAGTGTGGTGGTAGTCTCGCGGCGAGTTTCGGGCCAGCTCCGGCCAACTCCGGTGGCCGCGCCGCCGTGTCCTCGCCGCCGCGGTGGTGCCACACCGCGGGCCACACGCGCGCTGGATCGCGTGTGGCTACGCGAGATCTCGTGTGGCCCACTCGTGGCCCGGCGTGTGGCCCGAAGGGTTTCCAATTTCCAAAAATTCGTAGAAAATTTCATAAAAATCGGCAAAATACAAAACCAAGTTTGTTAGCCTCGGAAAAATAAGAGCTATTTATTTATGAAATAAAATATTTATTTGAGTAATTTTATTTCATAGATAGTGTTTAATCACTTTCTTTATGTAAAGAAAAGCTATTATTTCATGTTAATTAAATGTTTAATGAAGAAAAATAATTTAATTAGATGAAGGAGATACTGTAGACGAAATTAAGTATGAAAATTATTTTTATAAAATTAAACTTAAACTTTATTATTTCATGTGTTTCCAACTTATTATTCTATTATCACATGTCACTTAAGATAATGATTTACTTATTGCTTAATAAACAGGAATAATTATTAATTGTTAAACGTAAGTAATTATTGAACTTAATTAATTATTAATTAAGGAACAAGATTAATTGGTAATTAATGACCTTGATTAAGCATTAATTAATGAGCATAATCAATTGCTAATTATCGCTTATAAATGTTGGCATCTCTTAAGGTCACGCGGAAAGAAACACGTGACCGCGGGAGAGCCAAGGGTTTAAGTCACTTGCACTATTTAACCAAATAATCCACATCCAAGTACAAGTACTAGATATGTATTATAAGGTGGGTCATGAATATCCGCAAGCGGACGGATAACCCGTTGTAGCATTTCACCCGAGAGTATTCAAGGGTATCGTATTTATATTTTCCCAAAGGAAGACATGGTTGATAAGAGTACTTATGCTCATGGTGTTACAAAAGAGTGATGAAGTAGTCACATTCCAATGCAGGGGTTAGGAGCAATAAATTGAGGATAGTGTGACACACACCAAGGCAATGCATTCTCTAATAAAAGGGATAGAGGCAATCCTAGATAAAGCTAAACTAGACTAGCAGACCACTACTCCTAATGATACAACATTCATATGAGTGCGCAGCTTCTACCTAACATCCAAGATCATGCAAGCGCAAGCAAGCGTCTAATGCCTAGGCATCATCGGGAGATCCGTCTTACGCGAGGTCCGCCTCGCGACTCCGGCCTTTTAGACTCCTATGCCATGCCCGAACGTGGAGGATTACTTTGGATGACAAGGCTGTCACTTCTTGTCACCTACCTCTACAAACCGTGGGACACGAAGCACATTCAAAGGTGGGTAGATAACCCCAGCACCATGCCGGCGTCACTAACCACAACTCTAGATCCCTCGAGGCACCCCAATCCTACGGATCGACATGGTGGCAAATCTAGAGCACCCTTGCGGGACGATGAACCCGAAACCTATTCATAAGAACACTAGTCTAACTAGCATAAGCCGGATGAAAGGATCAAAGCTAGCACTAAGTCATGCAAAGGCGTTCGTCGCTCAAGAATGAGCGACGAACGGCAATCAACCAAGTAAGATCAAGAGTAATCGATGATCAAGTATGAACGAACGAAGAACATTCGATATGTGTTCATCTTCTATTAATGAAGAACGAAGAACGAACGATGAACTCATATGAACGAACGATGAACGATCAAGCAAGATCATGACTACTCTGTCAAGCTCATGACAATGATATAAACGAAAGTATTCCATATATAAAAGATCAAGTCTTACAAAGAGAGGATACAAGAGCTATACCCAATTCTCCACAAGACCTTGGGAGCAATGAGGCAGCCCACTACTAAGCCTAGCACTACCTAGAAAGCCTCTAAACTTCTAATGTGAGGAGAGAATGATCCTTGTGTTGTTGTGTGTGTTAAGGAGGGGGGGTACCCCTCCTTATATAGGCTTGAAAGGTCGGCTCCCGGAGGCGGTTTCGTAGGTCGGTGGCATTTAATGCGCGTGGAACCGACCTCCGGAGGCGGTGGGCAAACCGCCGGAGAAAAGTGGGCCGGGGGGCCACCATCCTGGTTCGGCCGAACCACCCCGGTGGGTTCGGCCGAACCGGTCCCGGCCCCTCCCGGGCTGGGCTTTGGCAGTTGGCTCCCCCACTGGATGTTGGTCTTTGATCCAGGTGCTTGTGGCCTTCTTTGTGTTGTATTTCGTGGTCATTGGCCTTTTATCTTGGAGTTGATTCCCGCGGCGAAGTGGAAGTTTTGTAAAAGTGTTGATTTGTCGCCTCGGGGCCCGGAATTCATCATTATCCACCTGCACACTAAAAATCTAGAGGTACAAGTGGAACTAGGTTATTTCTAAGTAAAATGCGTGTAAGACATGCCTAATCCTTCTCATTTATTTGACTCATTGACGGTCGAAATTGGTCGTAACGACCGTCAACAAGTCCCCCAAGCTTACCCCTTGCTCGTCCCGAGCAAGTAGTAGAACTTTAGGTTGTTGATCAGGAGTTGCTATAATGCCTACTTCTCAAAGGTACCAAGTGTATAACAAAGATACTCATCCTTGAGTTGAATAAGTTGGCAATGGTAACTCACCCTTCCCCTTAGTCCTCATGGGGCTTTGTGCTTTTCACTTTACCTTGGGCGGTTGAGAGAGAGAACGGTGTATAGAGCATTTATTTTCTCTTCCCTTGTCTTGCTTTTTATTCTCCGGAAGTTTTCAAAGGATTTTTTTTTCAAGTAAAACCACGTTCCACAAGTGATACTCTCGAATCGCTCTAGTGGTGTTTGTATTCCTCACCAAGGCATGTGTATTGCCTCATCCTATATCTAATAGGCTTTTGTGGAGCTCAAGGTAGGATATGAAATGAGGCATACTTGCATTCATATTTTGCAAAACCAAAAGAGTGGATCCATGGAGATAGCAAGTCATACAATCGTAGATCAAGATGTGCAAGTGTGAAAATGATGGTGGTGGTGTATGTGACTACTCCTCTTTTTGTTTCACCTCTTTTTATTTTGGATTTTGGGCATGGCTATCTTTTCTTCTTTCTTTTTCCATGCTCGAAATGAGAGCAGCTTTTTTTTTTTTTTTTTTTTTCTTTTTCTCATGCTCATCTTTTGTGAGCCTTATTTTCTTTTTCTTTTGCATAGCCATGCCTTCTTTTGATATTTTAAGAGAGGTGATAAAATGTGAGGAGTGTCTTTATTTTGGTGGATGGCATGACATGTTGCTAACTTCCGGTGTAGAAGTGTAGCATATGAGGTGGAATGTGTACGTGATCTTGATCATGAGAGTATGAAAAGCATCTCACTAGGGTCACACAATTTTGATAAAGCTCAATGAAGTAACAAGTAGCAAATGAGTAAGGTTTTCAAAGGAAATTTGCATATGGCTTTGGTAGGAATTTATCATCACTTGGGAACTTATAGATTTCGCAATTTTTGGGAACAAAATTCCGGAGATTTCAAGTTCAACTTAGGACAAGATCATAGCAGCTCTTTTTACCATATCATCATCTCACAACAACTTAGGTGCAGCTCAAGCATGTGCAGCCCACAAGTTTCAGGTTCTAAACAAGTTTTGCCAGCCAACAAACTCAAAACTAGGAGAGTTCTAAATTATAAACTAGGCACATGAGAGAAATAAAACAGAGCAACTATTCATCATCTCAACATAGAAAGACTAGCAACATACTTGCAGCGCATAAAAGGAAACTAAGCTACTTCTTTTTGTTCTTTTTAGTTTTATCATTTTTATTTTGTTTTTCATATGAGAGGCAAGAACAAGCAAAAACAGGAGACAATAAAGGATACAAGTTGCGATACATGATACCTTAGCGAGGGGTGCTGCCCCCCAAGCTTGTTCTTGCTCATGGGTTTGGTGGAATGAACCCCATGTGACGGAAGTAAGCCAAAAGATCGGCTCGTTGTTGCTCCGTCATGTTGGTGAGGGCGGTGAGCTGGGTGTCGGTGCGCTCTTGCCATTGATGAGTTTGCAAGATGTGTTGGTTGAGCGCATACTCGGTGTCTTCCGCCGTGGTTTGGAGTCTTCCCATTTGTGAGGAGAGGTTGTTCATCTCCTGCTCAAAGTTGTAGCCTTGGGCTGATCCGGAGTCGGTGGAGTGTTCCTCCCATTGTTGTTGTGGAGAAAACAGCCCCGGGCCATATCCCGGAGTTTGCCACGCCGATCCCCCGGCCATGTGAGGTGGCGGGGCTGGGTACCCACCGGGAGAAAGCCCGGGGTGGCTGTACCCCGGCCCGCCATGAGCCGTGGGCTGCGGTGTGGGCATCTCGGAGGTAGATGGCTGTTCCGATCTGTGCGCCCCCTGCGAGAAGATACACTCTGCGAGACCGCTCCGCTTCTTGGAGCTCAATGGTTAGATTTTTGAGAGTATACAAACGAAGGTCCGGGTTAGGTAACCGAAACTCGTTTGTATATCCCACAAAATAATATATGAGGGAATCGTTCGGACCATTCTTAAGAGAGTGACCTTGAATAAGATAATCTTTATTTATAAGAGAGCGAGGTGTAGCAAGGTATTCAACATTAGCATCATGTAAAGCTCCCACCCGCATGGCAATTCGTGTCACTAAAGAGGTACATTCAATTGGTCCTATCGTCCCAAGATTTTCTATCCATTGGCGAATCATGGCTTTCACGGGAGCAATCTTAATTTTATCAACCGCAGCAAAAAGAATTTTTAGCTCATCCTCGCGCACAATTCGAATATCACTCCTTGGAAAAAGAGTGATAGCAATCCACATGTGCATAAAACGCAAGGTAGGATGATGGATGTGATTAGTTCTAGGTCGCACGCAACTAGGAAGACCCGTAATCCTCTCCCAAAAAGCATGCTTTGAAAACCGAGGAAGGGCACTATCCAAGTCGGTATTGCAGCGAGTATTAAAGCCAAGAAGAGTGCTAAGTTCTTTCCAAGTCAAACGGTAGGATTCACGGAAAAACCGAAAAGAAATTCCTTCATCTACCGTTCGTAGGGTGCATAAAAACTGAAGTGTAAGCAAGCGGGAACCCGGCTCATCTACACTAGCAAAATCTGTCCACCCTAAGGCTTTAAATACTTGAGCAAATTCAGCATCCATACCTATTTTGTGCAGCAGCTCCGTGTCAAATGCTCGCGTAGGAGCAAAGAGGCGGTGTTGGAGAAGCGTGTAGGTGTGCGTCTCGTACTCGCCCACTAAGTCGAGGTCGGTGTCGGTGAGGAGACGATGCTCGATGTTGCCCTCTTGCCCTTCTTCCTCGACTTGTGGTGGTGAACTTGGCGGTGACTCGACTACGGGGCGTGCGCGGGTGCTTCGACGTGAAGAGCTTGAACTTGAGCGTGAGCTCAAGGACCTCTTGATTGACCCGAACAGCTTCTTGGCACCGGTCATGGCTGCACACAAAGAGAGCAAGAACACAAGAACAACAACTCCGAACGGGTTATGTGAGGGAAAATCAAATTGGCGACACCGTCGGTTGTTCATGTGAGCAAGAAATCGCAACTCGAGAAAACCAAACAAAAACAAATCAAACCAAAAACTAGAAAGCACACCAAGAACAAAAGATTTCTGCAGAACTTTTGGGCAATGAGCAAGTGAGGGCAATGGAAAACTTGAGAGCAATGAGAATGAAGTGAGTGAGGAGTGGAAATGATAGTGTGAGAGGGGAGAGAGTTCGGCCCGGCCACCTCTACTTATAGCTCACGAAGTAGCCGTTTTTGAACGTTAGAAGGGGCATATGACCGTTGGACAAAAAGAGCAGACCGAGCAACGGTCATAGCGGTTCGGCCGAACCAAGGAGGTGGGTTCGGCCGGCCTGCTGTGGGTCCCTCTTGCTCCCCCTTTTGGTCCATAGCCCCCAACGGCCAAATGATCATTGACCATGGTTGCTACGTCCGGATATTCCTCGAAATATTTGCTCAATAAGAAATCCAAAGAAAGTTGCCTCAAATTCAACTTTATTCGAAAAATCAAATCTCGAGAAAAAGTGTTGGAGAAAATTCCAACATGCAAAAATTGTTTTTGGGTTTTGTATAAGGATACAAGGGTTGTCCAAAAGTTTCAAACAAAAGTAGGAAAATTTGGACGTAAAAGGATTTTGGTTTTCAAATTTTATATGCATGGCGAGTGAAAAAAAAATCGAATATGCTGGCGGAAAATCCAAATAAATGAAATGAAAATTTTCTTGTGGTAAAATAGAGTATGCAGGGAGGTTTTTAAATGCATGTGGTGGAAAACAAAATAAAAAGAAATCGAAAGATAATACCGATTTATCCTGTCGGCCGGGGCTTCGCCATTTTAAGTCCAGCGAGCGAGGACTTCTCCATTTCTTTTCATCCTTGTGGTGCAGGCCCTTTCCCTGGAGAGGAGGATGAAGATGGCTGCACCTTCTTCACTTGCCACACTTGGTTGGTCTTTGTTGATGTAGGTGGCTTTGTGTCTTGAAGGACTGGCTTCTTGGCCCATAATTGATCTTGATCATTGAGCATTGTTCTTTTCTTGGTTGAAACTCAAACTTTTCCTCCTTCCCATTGATGTGGAATCGGATTTCTCCATTCCCAACATCAATTTGGGCGTTCTGCGATGCGAGGAAGGGACGTCCCAAAATGAGGGCGTGTTCTTGTCAATATCCATCTCAAGCACCACAAAGTCCACCGGTATGAAGTTGCCTCGAATTTTTGCGGCACGTCTTCGGCTATTCCCGCGGGGTAGCGGACCGAAGAGTCCGCCAATTGCAACCTCATTGGTGTAGGAGTCAAGGTTGTGTAGCTCAAACGATCAAAGACTTCTTTGGGCATCACGGCGACGCTTGCCCCAAGATCACATAAGGCTTGGTCGAAGTGGTGTGCCCCAATGGAACATGATATTGTGGGGCAGCCGGGGTCCTTCTTCTTTTACGGAAGCCGATTGAGTATAGCTGCGCTACACTCCTCTGTGAGCTTGACCATTTCCTCGTTGGGTAATGGTCTCTTGTTGTTGAGGATGTCTTTAAGGTAACGTGCATACGTGGGCACCTGCACCATGTCCAACAATGGCACGTTGACATGAATCCTTCGGATGGTCTCGACGAATCGAGCAAATTGTTCATCCTCCTTTGGCTTCCTGTTTACGTGAGGGAATGGCAAGAAGCTTGTGTCTTGAAATTCAATTCCATTCTTCCCGTCACTTGGCTTCGGTTCTTCTTCTTTTTCTTTGGTAGTAGAAGGGCTTTCCTCCTCCGGTTCGTTCTGTTCTTCTTTGCTGCATGGTTAGGATATGGCGGATCCCGAGTGGATTTTCCTCCCTCGTGGTAACCGCATTAACATTTTCCACAGAAGACTCGGGTTGCCCGGGATCTTCCCGAATTAGAACCGAGGAATAAGAGCAGCTAGGTGAGCAACTTGGGTTTCAATCATTTTATTAAAGCTCAGCTGATTTTTGAAAGCGAGAGGAGAAGCCTTCTATTTGTGCGATTATGTTTTCTAAGACTTTGTCGTTGGCAGCAAGCTTTTTGTTGATAGATTCGTTGATTTTAGCTTGGCCATAAACCAAATCTTTCAAGGAAGGCTGATTATTGTTAAAGCCAGAAAAATTGTTACCTCCTTGATATGATGGTCGGTTTTGGTTGTACCCTTGTCCTCCGTTTGGACGATACCCGTTGTTGTTGTTCATGTAGAATGCTTCTTCATGGGTATGGGGGCAATCCTTCCCCATGTGGCCGGTGTTCCCGCATTCCTCACACGTCATGTGTGAGTCCAATGCATGAACACCACCATTTGCGTTGTGTTCATCCAAGCGTTTTATGAGGAGGTCAACCTTGGCGGACGAGCATGTCCACCTCCTTGACGGGGTGTACGCCTCTTGAGCGTGTTTGGAGTCGATCATCGCTCCACCCTTGATTGGAGACCATCTTCTCTATGAGTTCTTTTGCTTGGGCAACGGTTTTGGAGAAGAAGGCTCCTCCAGCAGCGGCATCCATATGTCCACGGGTTGTTGGTGTCAACCCGTTGTAGAAGTGTTGAAGAATGAGCCATTCCTCCATCCCATGGTGAGGACGAGGCCAGAATGTATTCTTGAAGCCTTTCCCATGCCTCGGGCATGGATTCATTTGTCGCTTGCTTGGAAACTTGCAATTCTTCCACGAAGGGCATTGGTTTTACCCATCGGGAAAAACTTGGCGAGGAACGCCGTGGAACATTTGTCCCAAGTGTCAATGCTTGCACGATTGGCATAAAACCACTGTTTCGCCTTCCCAAGGAGGGATAGGGGAAACAGGCGAAGTCCGATAGCATCTTGGTTGACTCCGGCCGTGGGCGATGTGTTGCATATCTCCGGGAAGCTGTTGGAGATGAGAGTTGGCGTCCTCGGAGGCCTTTCCACAAAAGGGAATGGCTTGCACCATAGTGATGAGGCTGGACTTGATGTCAAGTCCTGCGGCACCGGCGTCGACGTTGGGCCCAATGGGCACATTGGCGACGGAGGGCGCAGAGTAGTCACGAAGGGTCCTTTCAGCCATGAGTGTTGAGGTTGATGGTGCGGAAGATGCGGGCTCGCTTGTCGTGGGTTCTTGAGGAGAGACAACGACGCGAGGTCGAGTCTTTCTCGCAAGAGACTCGGGATTATCAACGAAGTTTTTCGGCAAGTTGAATCCACGCATGCACTATCCTGTTTTCACATTGAAGAGAAAACAGATCAAGGTTAACTTGCAAAGGTAATGATTAAATCATCATCAAGTGTAATCATGAACATTCATTGTATTCTTATTAACCAATGTCTTCCCAGACAACGGCGCCGGAAATGCTTGTTGGCATCTCTTAAGGTCACGCGGAAAGAAACACGTGACCGCGGGAGAGCCAAGGGTTTAAGTCACTTGCACTATTTAACCAAATAATCCACATCCAGTACAAGTACTAGATATGTATTATAAGGTGGGTCATGAATATCCGCAAGCGGACGGATAACCCGTTGTAGCATTTCACCCGAGAGTATTCAAGGGTATCGTATTTATATTTTCCCAAAGGAAGACATGGTTGATAAGAGTACTTATGCTCATGGTGTTACAAAAGAGTGATGAAGTAGTCACATTCCAATGCAGGGGTTAGGAGCAATAAATTGAGGATAGTGTGACACACACCAAGGCAATGCATTCTCTAATAAAAGGGATAGAGGCAATCCTAGATAAAGCTAAACTAGACTAGCGAGACCACTACTCCTAATGATACAACATTCATATGAGTGCGCAGCTTCTACCTAACATCCAAGATCATGCAAGCGCAAGCAAGCGTCTAATGCCTAGGCATCATCGGGAGATCCGTCTTACGCGAGGTCCGCCTCGCGACTCCGGCCTTTTAGACTCCTATGCCATGCCCGAACGTGGAGGATTACTTTGGATGACAAGGCTGTCACTTCTTGTCACCTACCTCTACAAACCGTGGGACACGAAGCACATTCAAAGGTGGGTAGATAACCCCGGCACCATGCCGGCGTCACTAACCACAACTCTAGATCCCTCGAGGCACCCCAATCCTACGGATCGACATGGTGGCAAATCTAGAGCACCCTTGCGGGACGATGAACCCGAAACCTATTCATAAGAACACTAGTCTAACTAGCATAAGCCGGATGAAAGGATCAAAGCTAGCACTAAGTCATGCAAAGGCGTTCGTCGCTCAAGAATGAGCGACGAACGGCAATCAACCAAGTAAGATCAAGAGTAATCGATGATCAAGTATGAACGAACGAAGAACATTCGATATGTGTTCATCTTCTATTAATGAAGAACGAAGAACGAACGATGAACTCATATGAACGAACGATGAACGATCAAGCAAGATCATGACTACTCTGTCAAGCTCATGACAATGATATAAACGAAAGTATTCCATATATAAAAGATCAAGTCTTACAAAGAGAGGGTACAAGAGCTATACCCAATTCTCCACAAGACCTTGGGAGCAATGAGGCAGCCCACTACTAAGCCTAGCACTACCTAGAAAGCCTCTAAACTTCTAATGTGAGGAGAGAATGATCCTTGTGTTGTTGTGTGTGTTAAGGAGGGGGGTACCCCTCCTTATATAGGCTTGAAAGGTCGGCTCCTGGAGGCGGTTTCGTAGGTCGGTGGCATTTAATGCGCGTGGAACCGACCTCCGGAGGCGGTGGGCAAACCGCCGGAGAAAAGTGGGCCGGGGGGCCACCATCCCGGTTCGGCCGAACCACCCTGGTGGGTTCGGCCGAGCTGATCCTGGCCCCTCCTGGGCTGGGCTTTGGCGAGTTGGCTCCCCACTGGATGTTGGTCTTTGATCCAGGTGCTTGTGGCCTTCTTTGTGTTGTATTTCGTGGTCATTGGCCTTTTATCTTGGAGTTGATTCCGCGGCGAAGTGGAAGTTTTGTAAAAGTGTTGATTTGTCGCCTCGGGGCACTGGAATTCATCATTATCCACCTGCACACTAAAAATCTAGAGGTACAAGTGGAACTAGGTTATTTCTAAGTAAAATGCGTGTAAGACATGCCTAATCCTTCTCATTTATTTGACTCATTGACGGTCGAAATTGGTCGTAACGACCAGTCAACAATAAACATGCTTATTCATGAATTGTTAATTAACCAATATGAGGAAGCATTAATTATTAAATTATTAATTATTAATTATTGAACATAAACAATACATCTTTGCATAATCCTATCATGTTCATTCATGCATACCTGGTTGTGATTCGCGGCGCATTGTTGGTCGACCTAGGTTCCGAGGTGATCGAGGTTCCACCCGAGGTTGAGTCGGGAGACGGGAATCTCGAAGTCGACCCACGCGCCGAGGAAACTAACCCCGACTCGTATCAAGGCAAGCCCCGGTGCATCCTACCTATGTTCTTAAATATTTTATTTTTATCACATAGTTCGATTATGTTTGTGCATTAGGTGTTAAGGTATGGTTGATACCTTGTTGCATTATGGTAGGTTTTCGTTTGTTTATTCTATATTGGTACAGGTAGCTCAATAGAGGCTAAGCTTAATTCATAGTCGCAACGGTAGATGCTTTAGGGAATCTTAAAGCATGGAGGCTTTAAGGGTTTTTGTGTTGACACTAAGATAAAGAGAGTGTTAATGAATTTGAGACCGGACGGGCCCCGTAGGAGAAAGGGCAAGACGGAGATGAGGTCTTGCAAGGTGGTAGCCCCGTCCGAGTCGGTCAAGGACCGTACCGTTGTCGGCTTAGTTGAACAAGTTTGAACGTACCGTACTACATGCTGGTATCATGGGCCCAACAAGCTGATGTACCCTATCGCCCCGGAGATGTAGCGTAGCCGGCTCTCTTTTACCGATTGTTAGTGAGAGGATAGTCTCACGGGAGGGAGATGGGTCGGCCACGAGGGAAGTCGTGGAGTCGCCATACTCCCGGGGAGTTGGAAATGGCTAGTCTGTCTGTCGGTGCTAGCGGGAAAGGTTGTCGTATACGACCGAGTGTGGGGCGTATACGTCGTGTAGTCGGGTTTCGCCAGCTGGTATAAAATCGATTCGAATCGCTGTCCCTCGCAGATAATGAGTACCGCTTGTTTAGCTCGTCACATCGTAGTAAATAATGTGGAAGATGTAGTTGAGAGGGGGAAGGAATAATGATCTACTTTGTCTTGTCTTGCAAACTTGATTGCAATAGTGATAGGTTGCAAATGTCAAGGCTAATGAACTTAATGTTGAGCTAAAATGTTGAAAGTAACAACCCACCCTTAATGCTGTTTTCGCAAAGGAGTAAACCCCACAGCCGGAAAACCTTTGCATACTAGGCGTCGGCCTTAGCGGGCCATGTTGACGGGTCGGTCTTGCTGAGTATTAGAATACTCGGGGTTTGTTCGTTATCTTTCGGGGAACGAGTCGTACTACCACGACTTGTATGGTAGCTTCCGGAAGAGGAGCGATGTCCTGAGGGAGGTTCCCTTCGGTGGGAACGTATCCCCACGCCGTGAAGAGGAAGGACCGTGGTGTACGACGGGTTCATTACATCATGTTAATCGTTGAGAGTCTTTTGTTGTATAAAGTACAAGCTTTCGCTGAACACTCGTAGGATGTTAAACTTCAATAATGTTATATTTCCGCTGCACGAATGTTTGTATTTCGAAAACCTGGTTGTATTATACCGTGATGTATATATTACGGCTTGTATGGGATGATGTTTCTGTTGTAACTCGCTTCGTCGAGTGTCCCTCTGTATCGATTCCCGGGTGAACCGGAGGGGATGTCACATTCTTTAGTATTCTTTTATGGTACAAGAACTGGATTGGCAACCCAATCTGGATGATACACCTCCCTAATAAACTTAGCTACTAATAACCTAGTTATTTCCTTCTGAATAGCTTCCTTGCGGTCTTGAGCAAATCTCCGGAGCTTCGTTTGATCAGCTTCGCATCGGGACGCACCAACGGTGCGTGTTCAATCTTCTTCCTAGGAACACCCGGCATGTCGGAAGGCTGCCATGCAAAGATATCCCTATTTTCCTGGAGAAAAAGAATGAGCGCGCTTTCCTATTTATCCCCCTATTCAGCCCCTATATGGGTGACCTTGGAGGGGTCCGACTCATCAAAGCTGAATAGTCTTAGAAACCACTCGCATCGGCTTTCAATTTCTCCTTTGCGACCTTCTAGACCGGAACTTCATCCTCCGGCCTTGCCCGGACTTCTAGAGCCTCGACTGCTTCTCCGATTTCCCAACGTTCATCCTCCGAATTGGCCCGAGAGGCCAACTCGGTGCTACGTACTTCACAAGCATAAGCGGTCTTGATGTCGCCTCGGAACGACAAAACCCCATTTGGTCCTGGCATCTTCGAGCATCAAGTATTGGTAATTCGGGATGGCCATAAACTTTGCCAAAGCTGGTCTTCCAAGTATCGCATGACACGCTGAATCAATATCGGCTACCGGAAGATAATATTCTCCCTCCTGTAGTTCTCCTTCGTCCCAAAGGTCACCGGCAGAAAAATCTGCCCCAAAGGATAGCTATTCCGCCCGGGTATTATACCATGAAACGGCGAAACGCTACGCTCCAAATCAGCTACGGAGAGGCCAAGCTGCGGCAGAGTTTTGGCAAACAAGATATCCAAGCAACTTCCTCCATCAATGAAAGTCCTCTTCAATCGCACCTTGTGAATTATGGGAGCCAAGATGAGTGGATATTTACCGGCTTTTGGCAATACCTCGGGATGATCGGCTCTGCTGAAAGTAATGGGCACCTCGGACCACCGTAGGTATTCGGGTGTAGCGGGAGCGACGACATTAACCTCTCGAAACGCCAACTTTTGCTTTCTCTTCGACTCGTAAGCGTCCGGGCCTCCATAAATCATGTTCACCTCTCGAGCCGGTTCTTGAAAACCTTCATCATCCCCATTGTCATCGTGCTCTTTATCCTTGCCCTTGTCATCTCTCTCGGTTCCGATGAGCAGGTCGGGCGCAACCTTTAAGGCAAGCCGAGTGAATGGCCTTAACGGGAAGCACTCCGTGGCTTTATGATTCCCATTATGAATCATGCAAGGGCCCTCTAGAAGTGTTTCGAACGACAATCGTTCTCTTGGACCTCTCTTAGGAGGTGCCGGCCGGTCTCCTCCGTGAGGCCGGTCGACAGACTGCAACAAGGTGATCCGCCTTGCGCTTGTTGTTGTTCTTGGATCCAGACTCGGTTACCTTGGTCATGCTTCGGTTCCTTCTCTTTGTTCCCGCGTAAATTGACCACGTTTGGTTCTCCAGCGAGCATAATCATCTCGCTATCTTGAAGCACTCCGACGCCGTCATGGTAAGGTTTCGATTGCGCCCTCCAATCTTGTGAACTAAGGCTTCACTTCGGACGCCGGCTTGAAACGCCACAATTACTTGCTGATCGTCAGGATTAAGGCTTTCTTGTTGCGAAACGCCTGATGAAGTCTCGTGAGAGGTTCGTCGGGCTTCGCTTCAGCTGTTGAGGTCGAAGTAATTCCCTAGCTTCTCACGAGTCGCTTGGAAATTCTCTACGAACTTTTTGGTGAGGTCGCACCAAGAAGAGATAGATTTCTCGGGTAGGGACTGCAGCCACAAGCGTCCGATCTGCTCCATGCACATGGGGAGGTAATTAGCTCTGCACAAATGTATCTCCTCCTGCTGACCGGATGGCGGTGGTGTACATGCGTAGCCACTCGGCGAGAGGTGCTTTACCATCATACTTATCAATGGCCCCGGGCTTAAATCACCCGGGGTATTTGCAAATGCTTAAATCTCGCGTGAAAGCGAGAATCACGGAGTACTCGTCATCTTCTAGACCGGTCCGGACCGGTGAAGGGGATCGTCGACGAGGGTAATGCCGGTAGTTGCGATCTCTATCATCATCGGAGTAGTCATAGTATCGATCATCTTGATATCTATCTCCTGATCCATCCCGACGATCGTTGTTAGCCGGTTGTGCGGTCCGCGAAGGGGAGGCGGAGGCGCCGCTTGGCGATTATTATTGTCACGTCGAGGCTCCCCGTCTCTGTCTCTGTTGTCGCGTCCCCTTCGATCCCTGGTATCACGGCAATTATCTCGTCTCGGCCGGTCATCCCGATGAACATGTCGGTTGCCTTGTCCTCGCTGGTCATTGCACGGAGGATTTCCACCGAGGGCGGCGCCGAAGCAGCCGGTCCACGCCGAGGCGAATTAGTCACGTGCGGGCGAGGCGGGGCAGGGTCCCGCGGACGATCATCCACATGACCGGTACGACGCCTCTCATCTTCTTCGTGTCGCCGACGTTCTTCCGTTCTCTCTGCATGGTGATCGATGAGGACGTTACGAGTGTCACGGTTACCATTAAGCGGTACGCGCAAATCTTGGTCTGGAGCTCGTTCATGTGCATCCGCGATCGGGGTATGTCGAGGCCCAAGCCTTCCTTCGGAGGAAGCTCCTTCGGACCGGGCTCTCGTAGGCCGCTCCGAGCGAGAACGCGAGCGGCTTGAAGATTCCGACCTATCATGAACGAGTTGATTTGTTTGTAGAGCAGCCGCATTACCAAATTCAAAGCGCGTTGCAACCCCGGTGTTGCATTAAAGACTTCTTACGGTATTGTCTCAAGGATTTGTTCCACTCCCACAATGTTGTGAATCGGCGACGTGAAGACCCGAGCGCCATTTAATTCCACTTCCATGGAGCTCAAATCCAAAGCTACGGTCGAAGAACGATGTCGCCTTCCACGCGACATCCACGTTGGCTGTTATATCCTGGGGACGTTTCTTCGGGTTTCCAGATCGGTCCGCGGTGGGCCCGTGGTCGGGGAGCGGTCGCGGGAACGCTTCCTCCGGCTCGATCGGTACCGAGCAGCATTTGCACGCGGATTCGCGGCTGAAGGTTGTGGAGGTTGTTCATCTCCATCCGCTTCTTCTGTTTCACGATGATGACGATAGCAGATTTGTCTCTCGCCATCCTTGCTTCTTCTTCGACAGCTTCCTCGGGATTGAGTTGGCGAATAAGCTGGTCTCGTCATGAACACTTGGAAGAAGGCCGGAGGTTCTTCCTCGAAGTCATTAACAAACTCGCAAGAGCAGCTTATCATTATAGACTGGGCACCAATCGAGATGCGGGCGGTCCGATTGTTCGTGCTAAAGCCGCGTCGGATCCGCCGAGTTCTAAGCCCAAGGTGCCAACCGTCGCAGGTGATCGCGCTTCGTAAGCTGCGGCCCGACAACTAGTCGGATTCATCAAAAGCAGTTTTTCGGCCGAATCGGCTTCAAAGTCGAGGGACCCGAAGCGGATCTTGAAGCCGTGCTCGAAGTCGACAACGAACAAAGAGGCCATCGAACTCGCTAGGAACTCGTCGGGACCCCTACCGGCGCACCAAATGTCGAGTCTTAAACTCGGCACTAGTACTACCCGGTCCCTCACGAGCATGGAACTCGATGGTGCAACACACGAAACACACAGGAACACAAGATTTTAGACAGGTTCGGGTCCCTCGAATTGAGAGTAATACCCTACGTCCTGTATGTTATGTATTGCCTTTAGCGGATTGCTAATTGCAAGATCTCGAGAGAGTTTTCGGGGGTCCTCGCTCCGCCTTATATATCCGGGGAGCTAGGGTTACATGCGAGTCCTAGTCGATTACATGAATTACATATATGGGAGCTCTATCTCTAGCTTTCTTTATTGATTCGGACTCCTAACAGACTACTAATTATTCCTTAGCTTGCTTCTCAAGTCATCATATGCCGGTATTGATATCCGCTCGATCTCCATACCGGTATATAGAATCCTCTGTTATTCCGGACCGGTCGGAACCGTCTACCAGCTATCTCCATCACCTTTATCTTCATTGATTTGTTACCGTGTCTTTGCGCATCCATTCCTTTATCATCTGTATACCCATAAGGCAAGTATACGACACGGGTGGTGCTGGAGAAGATCGACAGCTGCAAGGACGCGCAGGAGCGAGAGCTGCCATGCTCTGGTGTTGGAAATATAAGCACTTTCACTTTTAATTTAATTCATAAATAAATCATGAACATGATATACAGATTGTTAAATAAACTAGACGGGTCTATGCAAAATCTAGACATGTCTAATAAGTACGAGAAGATGAACACATCTACCATACTATCTATTACTACATGCGAGAGATAGAACACGAAGGAGTATGGAAGACGGAGCGAACAAAAGGTACGTACTTTTCTTACCCGACAGGATAGAGAAGTCGACGACGACCTTCAACGAGCATTACCATGAAGACAACGACATGCTTGGCTCACGTGGCGAGGACGAAGACGCGCGGTGATGGAATCGATCGAGCGAGTGACGCAGAGTGCTTCCAAAAGCCTTATTCACCCTCACCCGGTGCAGAATTACGGAAGGCGTTGGTTTCGGAGACCTGCTCTCCCGTTCGCCGGTGCACGCCGATGATCGGGATAGAGTAGTCTTGGCGGTGCAGCAGTAGGACGAGGCTAAAAGCCTAGGTAAGTGCGAGAGAGATCTTTTCTACCGGCGGCGCCCGTATGTTTATGTACGAGAGACCGCTAGGGTTAGGACAACCAAACCGAGTCGGTTTTCAAAACAGATAACGTATTGGACTCGCAGCTAAAATAAAGTTCAAAAGGAAGGAGCGCCCGTGTAAGGCAATGGGCTGGATTTTGGCGGACCATTCACACATGTGATGCGCGGCCACGCCCATCGCTCCGCCCCGCCTGCCCCGACCTGGCCCGGCGAGGCGAGGTGAACGAGCGCACCCGTGTTTTCTTCCCTTCTCTCTTTCTCACACTTGCAAGGAAGGCAAAAGCGTCCAAGTTTATAAGTTGGTCTCCGTCCACCTCCACAAGCAATGTGGTACTAAAGTTTGCACTCCCACCATCCCGATATGGGTCTTTGAGATTTTCCATGAATTATAGAAATTATAAATTGGCTTTGGGCCAAAAATTCCAACAATCCTCCACCAGATCTTGAAGTCCCATCAAGACTTTGATTCATCCTACTTCTGTTCAATATACCAATGTTTTAGTGGAGACTGTTAAGTTGAACTTCCACCTAGAATAATAAGCTACACTCGTTTACAACTTGAACAATGGACTATGCCTTGAATTGCAAGTCTTATGGAAACAAGCTTTACTTGGAGTCATAGCTAGTACTTGGACCTCCAGTAGGCTACTCCACGTGTGGAGCATATAGGTCATACTCATGGTCTTTCATGAGCTTAATAGAGATCGCCTAAGTCTCATAGACTGCGACCTTACAACGATTGGGCTCATATAGGTGTATTCTTTCAAGAATGCTCTGCAGGATAGCTTCTTCACTAATTAAAGCCAACGGAATACACTAAGGCATTCGCCAAACCTGCCATGGAGTGTTGAGAGTATTGCATCATAACTCGAGAAGGTTAAAAGAATACTCTCTAGCTAACCAATAGCTTGTTCTTCCTAGGTCCTACTTCACGGGATCTCCGATCACATAGGTTGGGTTACCACTATGGAATAGCTCAAATGGGTCTCATACCCATCTCCTTTGATGCATTGTCTATCACATTACGTGACAGCCCCTTAGTAAACCGACCTGCTAGGTTCTTATCGGTTAATATGTTATCCACTCGATATTACTCGGAGTTTCTCATTTTCCTGACGGACTTTAAACGTCTCTTAATATGGCTTGATGACTTCATATTGTCCTTTGAACTATTCACTTTGTCTACCATAGTTTGATTGTCACGAGTTCATCGATATTGCCAGCACTAGTTTCTTGATAATAGGTAAGTTCATCAAGAGCTCACGTAGCCAATCGATCTCAACCGTAGCTGTATCTAGCGTGATAAGCTCTGCTTCCATGGTAGACCTCGTTAAGATGGTCTCGTTTGCATGATCTCCATGACACAAGCAGCACCACCAAGAGTGAAAGCATATCCACTCATGGCATACAACTTATCGAGCATCGGATATCTAATTGGAGTCACTATATCCCTCTAGTACTGTAGGAAATTTGGAATAATGAATTTCATAACCCGCAGTACCAACTAGGTAGTGCATTACTCGCTCAAGCGCACACCAATGATAATCTCTCGGATTAGAAGTAAACCGACTCAATTTGCTCACAACAAAAGAGATGTCGGGCCTAGTATCACTAGCCAAGTACATAAGTGATCCAATGATCCGAGAATATCTCAATTGGTCTCCACCAATTCTCTTATTCTTCCGAAGGATCAAGCTAGGATCATAAGGAGTTGGAGAAGGTTTGTTGTCCTTGTAGCCAAAGCGACTCATGATCTTTTCAACATAATGAGATTGTGTTAAAGTAATCCCATTCTCTCCTTTGATTAGCTTAATGTTCAAACTACCATCGACCTCACACAAATCCTTCATATCAAAACTTTGGAACATAAAAGACTTGATCTCATTAATCACGTCAATGTTTATCCCAAAGATTAGTATATCATCCACATACAAGAACAATATAACTCCCTCACCCCACCATGGCGGTAGTACACACATCTATCGGCCTCACTAACCGAGAAGCCTGCTGATATGAGTGTAGAGTCAAATTTCTCATGCCATCGCATGGCACATGCGCCGGCAGTGGACACATGGACGTGGCCAAGAGAGGAAGTTCCTCGCTCAGGGTTGACCGACGAGAACGTCGATCTTCTAAGGGTGTGTGTGTAACATCCTGGCCTAGGGCTTAATAGGATTGTCGAATACTCATGTCAACAAGTTGCAACTTCTTTTTTGAAAGCTCATCTCCAAAGAACTCTTAATGTAAGCGTGCTTGTCCTAGGGCAATTTAGAGATGGGTGACCGACCGGGAAATCTTTCTCCGGTGTGCACCGGTGGAGACAAAAGTGCGTAGAAAAGACTAGTGTTGATCCGTGAGGGAAGTCTTGAGGACCTTTTAAGCTGCTAGGTGTAAGCGGACCGAGCCCGGAGTGACGGGACATTACAACGCGGGGGTGGATGGAGGTGTCCTACCGACGGTGTGACGAGAGGGGTGATGGTGGTGGCGTGTTTTGAGTGCGAACACGGAGAGAGAGAGAGAGAGAGAGAGAGAGAGAGAGATGGTTGGGGTCTTTATGCGTGGCAACGGAGAGTGCAACGCGTGACGCGGGAACTTCCTTAACGGTGGCAGGTAGCACCGAGAGAGATTGAGAGAGAAAAGAAAATGGCAAGTGGGCATCGGTTCGGTAATTTTGGAAAAACATCCCTAAGGTCCGATAGTATTGAAAATCGTATTTACAAAGCCCGAAAAATTACAAGTAAATTCGGGGTGAAGAATAAAACATTTTGAATCTTTTTTGTTATAGGCCAAAGTTCAAATTCTAAATGGTTTTTGAAATAAAAATTCAAACTTTAAACTATTTTTGAAATGTAAATAAATTGGATTGGTTATTTCCCAAATCGATAAAATTTTGGCAAAATGCTCAAAATTCATTTAATCACATGCTTGACCAAATTTTTTTGAAACCAACCAAACTTTGCCAAATTGGAACCTTTTTTAAAATAGGATAAAGTCCATTTTACTCCCTCCAAGTGTAACCCCCTGAATTAGGATCGAATACCAACAAAAGGTGTAAAATGAACTCTTTTATCGAATTGTGGGGGTAAAACAAACCCTTGATCATACTTGGAGGGTGTAAAGTGGACTTTATCCTTTAAAATATATCTCAAATTCAAAGTTTTGCACACAAAAATTAACTCACGAAGGAATGAGAACACCGTGACATGATGCTCGATGACATGAAAGTGCACTTTATTTTCTTAGGGTTGTTACAACCCGCCACCTTACAGGAATCTCGTCCCGAGATTCAAGAACGACGCTGGTGTACAAGAGTGCTAAAGAACTCGGGATAGTTTGATCGTAGAAAATACTCTTGTTCCCAAGTGGCTTCGGATTCCGAGTGGTTGCTCCATTGGATATTGTAGAACTTGATGGTACGATATGGCGAGTCACTCGATCCTTCGTGTCGAGAACCTCGATAGGATGTTCATTGTATGTTAGATCTGGTTGAAATTGTTCCACATCCGTGATAGGCATGTCTACTAGTGGCTTTAAACACTTCTTCAATCGAGACACGTGGAACACATTGTGAATTCTCGATAAGTGTGTCTGGTAACTCCAAGCGATATGCAACTGCTCCACATCTTTCTTGAATTGTAAAGGGTGTGATATACCGTGGAGCTAACTTTCCCTTGATTCCAGATTGCTGGACACCTTTGGTAGGAGATACTCGAGGATAGACATGATCTCCCACGTTGAATGTTAACTATCGACGTCTTTTGTCCATATAGCTGATTTGTCGAGACTTGCTCTCTTCGCATTTTGTTGAATCGAGCGTAGTTGCTCTTCGGCATCGTTTACTAGATCAGGTCCAAAGATTATTCTTTCTCCACATTCGGACCAATTCAATGGTGTGCGACAACTATGACCATATAGAGCTTGAAACAGTGACATTCCAGTCGCTTTCCTGGTAGCTATTGTTGCACGAGAATTCCGCTAATGCTAAAGATTTCTCCCAATCCTTGCTATAAGTCAAGACACAAGCTCGCATCATATCTTCGAGATACTAATTGATTCTTTCTGTCATGTCCATCCGTTTGAGGATGATAAGCCGAGCTTTGTATCAACCTTGATCCTAATAACTCATGTAACTATTCCCAAAATCTGGAGACAAACGGTGCCCCTCGATCCGAGATGATGGTCTTTGGCACTCCATGCAAACGTATGATGCGTGACATATATAGATCTGCATATTGCATAGTCTTGTAGTTGGTATGTACCGGTATAAAGTGAGCTGACTTGGTCAATCTATCAACTATGACCCAAATAGAGTCGTGCTTCCGTGGAGTCATTGGTAATCCAATAATAAAGTCCATGCTGATATCTTCCCACTTCCATTTAGGTATGCTCAAAGGTTGAAGTGGTCCTGCTTGCTTCAAATGCTCTGCTTTGACGCGTCGACAAGTATCACACTCATTAAGATATTTTGCTATTTCTCGCTTCATTCTCGTCCACCAAAATCTTCGCTTTAAGTCCCGATACATCTTGTTAGTTCCAGGATGAATTAAATACTTAGATGTTTGCGATTCATCCGTTATTTTCTTGCGTAGTTCCAAATCCTTAGGCACTACAAGCCTATTCTTGAACTAGATAATACCCTCAAGATCTTTTCGAAACATTTTACTTCACCTTTCTTTAGTCGTCTTCGAATGTGACCCATACCAACACCCTTCTAAGCTGCTACCACTTCTTCGCAAATGGTTGGAATAAGAGCCAAATTGTTCGATACTCTATATGGAAGAATCCGAAGACTAGGCTCACTAATTTCCTATCTTGATGCTTCACTCAATAGTTGAGTTGTGAGATTGTTGCAATGTGAAGATGCACCTAGGATTCCCTAGTGGGTTTTGGTGAATAATGACAAATGATTAAAAGTTTTAATGATTCTTACAAGTGTGAAAGGTTCTAAAGTTAACAAGAATCATGTGCAAGGTTGTTGGCCACTCAATAATAAAAGAAAAAGAAAGACTCAAAAAGAGTGATCAATTCTAGTTTTTAATCTTTTTGAGTATAGGAAAACCGTACTATCAAGAGGGGTGAATCAATCTTGTATGAAAGGGAATTTGAAATGATCAAGTAACCCTTAAACCTTGGTGAGATCAAAATCCAAACAAAGAAAAAGAGAGAAATTAAAAGTGATTAAACCAGCCTCCGAAGGAGGTTCCGTCGACTATCTACCTAGAGCCAACAACACGCGATCGACGGAAGATCCGTGAGCTACTCACTGAAGTTCCATCAACGCCTCCTCTTACACTCTCAACGGCTCTTTTTGTGGTTTGCTAATAAATAGACCTCTCTCACTCCGTGAGAAAGGTTGGAGACTTCATTTGAAACCCTAGAAATCGCCACAAGCTCTCTTGCTTTCTCCCACCTCTCGAATCTTGATATCCCAATCCATTGGAGAGGAAACCAAACCAACCAAAGCTTTCAAGATTCAATCTCACGTGAGAATCTTGATTCCCTCACACACAAGCTTTTATTCACTTGTTACTCTTGGGTATTTGTCCCCTAGACGGATCGACGTCAAGGAAAAGAATCAAAAGGAAGAAGGAAAATCAAGGTTGACCTTTGTGGTTGCTTGGTGAGGATTAGGGTTGAGAGAGACCCAACTCTTTGTGAGCTCCTCAACGAAGACGTAGGAACTTCTTTGTGAAGGGTCCGAACTCCGATGAAAAATCTTCGTGTCTCTCGTTGTTCTTGTTCTCGTTTTTTCTTTTGTTTTAGTTCTTGCTATATTTGCCTGATCTACTCATGTGGTGTAGTGTTTGTCGGTTCTCGTAGGGTGCAAACTATTCAACGTGTGTGCAACACTTCTATTCAAACAAGTTTTCATGTCTCGTCGTTAAATTCCACAATTCGTTTAGATATTTGGAAACTCGAGGAAACCTCCGTGTCCCACAAAAGCTCCATGTTAAAGGAAGTTCCGTTAGAAGTGACGGAAGTTCTGTCAGCTCTTGATCAGCTTTGCTTAAGTGTTTTGATTTTCAAGACTAATTTTAGATTGCCAATTCACCCCCCCCTCCTAGGCAACTTTCAATTGGCATCATAGCAAGTCTTCTCATCAAGAGCCTAACCGCTTGAGAAGAAATATGTCGGGAGAATTTCTGGATGTGGAGAATGACCCTAACAAGAAGAATGTGACCGATATGGCTAATTCGGATTTCATTCCATAGGCTACAGGTGGTGCAAGTGGATCAAAGTTAGACACCCGATATAACTTCAACTACGGTGACATGGCCAACATCAATGGAAGCGGTAGTGGAAGATTACCTTGGTTTGATGAAAAGGACTTTAGTTGGTACAAGCATAAATTGAAGATGTACTTGATGTCTATTGATCCCCCGATTTGGGAAATTGTGGAGAAAGGGCTGGAGCTACAAAACAAGGAGAAGCTATCGTCATGTGGATACTTTGCTTCTACACCATAATGCTCAAGCCTTATCAGCCATGCTCTCCTCCTTGAGTTCTAAGGAGTACTCTAGAGTGTCCCGACTAGAGAATGGTCGAGTAATATGGGAAAACCTTGTTGCGACACATGAAGGAGTTGATGTGGTGAAGAAGTCAAGTGATGTGGACTAGGGTCCCAATCTTCCGAAAGGTTCGGATAACTCTTGATTTGGCGAAGATGTGACACACGTCGATCCGGCTCCTGAACAACACGTTCGAACCCCGCAATCGCAGCACCACGTCCTCTATGGTTATCAACCGGCGTTGCACGGTTGACCTCGCCAAGAAGGCTAATCCCTTCCTGCGAATCAAGAACACAAGCAAGAACAAGAAAGAACGCAACCAAATTTGCAGATGTATGATTAATCTCACGTGTTGGGGTCTCACAAACCGATGAACGGCGAAACTGTCTAAGCAGAATAATCTAAGCAAAACCCAACCCTAACATGGGTGGTGGCTGTTGCTAATAAAGACTTGGGGACGTGCAAGAACCCCTTGGACGCTCCCCTAATGGGCTCACACGAGATACACAGCCCAAAGGCCAAAAACGATGACGCAGCACCAAAACAGATTCTGGATGTTCCAATGTTTCTATGATTCCCGGTGACTCCGGTTGAATTTTGACATGAGACCGGTTCCACTGGAAAGGTTTTGAAATTATATTTCCATCCATATGTAGAAGGTCCAAATCCGACTTCGTATGTGATCTGGGCGTCTATTTTAATTCAGCCTCTTCCTGGACTCCGAAACAGACTCGAAGTCGACTTGATTTGGGCCTCCACAATGTCTTGCGCCTCTTGCTGGACCTCCACGCCTCCAAGCCCTCTTCCATTCATATTATGGGCCTCTCCTTGATTCCTAATCATAATAAAATCATTAGGTAGCAAACTATTCTCAAAATTATGAAAGGAAAGACTTAGGAACGAGCTCACCTCTAAAGTCAATTGTCGGGCGCGAGCTCTAGTTATTGGTCCTTGAATGTTCAGCGGAGGAGTGTCATTTGTATCCAAAGGAGTGATGTCCTCATCATCCTTCCCCTCTTGAATCGGAGTCGTCCTCGACTCAAGCTCATGCTCCTCACCCAAATAAGGCTTCAAATCTGCAATGTTAAAAGTGGAACTAACCCCGAACTCGGGAGGCAACTCGAGTTTATATGCATTATCATTAACCTTCTCCATTATCTTGTAAGGACCAACAGCTCTAGGCATTAACTTAGACTTTCTCAACTCAGGAAACCGATCCTTTCTCAAATGCAACCATACTAAATCACCCGGTTCTAATTTAACTTTCCTTTTACCTTTACTACCAGCAATCCTATACTTTTCAGGCATACCATGCAAGCGAAGAATCTCCTTGAAAAATAGGTCAGCAATATGAATAGCATCATCACTCTTATGACAAGGTATAAAGTGAGCCATCTTAGAAAATCGGCAGTCACATTATCCTTCCCTTTTTTATGCTTGATAATATAAGGAAAACACTCAATAAACTCAACCCACTTAGCATGTCTACGGTTCAAATTACTTTGAGAGCGAATATACTTAAGCGATACATGATCAGAATGAATAACGAATACCTTAGGCCATAAATAATGACGCCATGTTTGCAAAGAACGTACAAGAGCATACAATTCTTTATCATACGTAGAATAATTCAGAACAGGGCCAGTTATCTTTTCACTAAAATAAGCAATAGGTTTGCCATTTTGCATCAAAACACCACCAATGCCAATACCACTAGCATCACACTCAAGTTCAAAAGTCTTACCGAAATCTGGTAGTTGCAGCAGCGGTGCATGTGTAAGCTTGTCCTTCAAAGAGCTAAAGGACTCGTCTTGTGCTTTGCTCCATTGAAATACAACACCCTTCTTTGTCAACTCATGCAACGGTGCAGCGATAGTGCTGAAATCTTTGACAAAGCGGTGATAGAAACCTGCAAGACCAAGAAAACTATCGAACCTATGTGATGGTTTGGGGCTGCGGCCAGCTAGCAATAGCGTCAATTTTCTTGTCATCCACCTCTATACCCTGTGGAGTAACAACATAGCCAAGAAAAGAAACTCGATCGGTGCAAAAGGTGCACTTCTCAAGGTTAGCAAATAAGCGTGCATTTCTTAAAGCAGTAAAAACAACACGTAAATGATCCATATGTTCATCTAAAGACTTGCTGTAAATCAAGATATCATTAAAGTAAACCACCACAAAGCGCCCAATAAAAGCCCTCAAAACCTCATTCATTAAGCGCATGAAAGTACTAGGTGCATTAGTTAACCCAAAAGGCATTACTAACCACTCATACAATCCGAATTTAGTTTTAAAAGCTGTTTTCCATTCAGCTCCAAGTTTCATTCTAATTTGGTGATAACCACTACGCAAGTCAATTTTAGTGAAAATTAGAGAACGACATAACTCATCAAGCATGTCGTCTAGCCTAGGAATAGGATGACGATACCGTATAGTAATATTGTTAATGGCTCTACAATCAACACACATGCGCCAACTACCATCTTTCTTAGGAACCAAAAGTACAGGAACAGCACAAGGACTAAGGCTTTCTCATACATACCCGCGGTCCAAAAGGTATTGGACTTGTCGCTGAATTTCCTTTGTCTCGTCGGGGTTGGTCCTATAAGCAGCACGGTTTGGCAAGGTAGCTTCCGGAATCAAATCAATTTGATGTTCTATTCCTCTCAAAGGTGGTAATCCAGGAGGAATCTCAGCTGGAAAAATATCCTCAAACTCCTGCAAAAGGTCAGTGATAGCAGAAGGCAAAGAGCTAGCAATATCATCAAAGGAATACAAGGCTTGTTTGCATATCAAAGCATAAAAAATACCATCATTAGAAATTTCAGCAAGGTCTGATTTTGTAGCAAGCATAACACGACCTTTCAAATTAATTCCATCTCCCTTAGAAATAGGTGCAGACTTATCCTTTATAGGTGGGAAAACAGAATTAGCAACTTGCTGATTTTCAGATTTAGAATTATTCAAAGAAGCAGCTCGTTCTCTATTAGCTTGTACAATTTCAGCAGGGGTCAAAGGTACTAAAGTAATTTTCTGTCCTTTATGCATAAAAGTGTATTTATTACTTCTACCATGGTGTGTAGCATCATTATCATGTTCCCAAGGACGACCCAATAAAAGTGAACAAGCTTGCATAGGAACCACATCACAATCAGCATAATCCGAATAAACACCAATGGAAAAAGGAACTCTACAAGTTTGTGTTACCTTAGCTTTTCCCGAGTCATTTAACCATTGAATGTTGTATGGATGAGGATGTGGTCGTTTGGCCAAACCAAGCTTCTCAACCAGATCTGAACTCACCAAGTTGTTGCAGCTTCCTCCATCAATGATCACACGGGCTCGTCGATTCTTGATGACGAAGAAAATCTGAAACAAGTTGTGGCGTTGTATCTTCTCGAAGTCTGAATTTGTGTGCTAAGTGTGACATCCCGTGTCACGATTAAGGTTAAGTACGTAATTACTACCCTAATCACATCACTAATCAAGCACTAATGATAATCACCCAAAGGAAAAGAAGAAAAATAAAAAAAGAGAAAAAGGAAAAACCTAAACTAAACCCTAGCCCTAACCCAACCCATAAGAGAAGTGCAGAAATTATAAAAACACTACCCACATATTTTTGCACCACTGCGTTGCTCATGTAAAAAGATGAATTTACAGTATTTTTACAAAATTTTTGAACAAAGTTTTGAATGCCCAAAAATTCAAATTTAAATCTGAAACACTGTTACTTGTGAATTTTACATGAATTTTTGGAAGCAAGTTTAGAACTTCAAACTAAAAGGTGAAAATTAAAGCACATCGTACTGAAGCTCTACATATTTTTATTTCGAATTTTGGAGCACCATAAGTACAAATTTCATCCAAAGTTTCAAACCCCACATTCAAAATTTGAAAACCCAGATTTGAGCTCATTGCCCGGTGGGCAATGGCGGCACCGCCCGCCGGTCCGGCGCCACCGCGGCCTCCCCGCGCGTGCCCTGCCCCGTCAAGTCGCCACGCAAGCCCTGCCACTTCCCCAACCGCCCCTGTACCCGCCGGCCAACAGGAGCGGCCGGGAATTGAAGGCCGCGCCCCTCCTCCCCTGCCGGCCGTGCACCGCCCTGCCCCCTCACGCCTTAGAAAAGGCCGCACCGGAGCCAAGGCCCCATCCGAGCGCCTCCAATCATTCGCCCACATCCCTCTCGCACCTCCTCACATCACTGCTTCGCCTTCTTCCCCTCGCCGGCGCGTGAATTGGAGAAAGGAACCGCCGCCGCCCGGACGACCGCCATGGCCGCCTCTGCGCCGAGAGCGATCTAGGTGAGGCCGCACGTCGATTCCTCGCGCCCAACCCCGTGCAGACCTCCCCGCACGCTCCCCTTAACTCTGCTTCCCTTGACCTGCAGCCAAACGCCGGCAAATCGGAAGAATCCCGCCGCCGCCGTTCCGCTCCGCCGCCCCCTCCGTCGAGCCGCCTCCACGGTTCGCCTCCACGCCGTCCGAGCCCGCGCCGCTACTCCCCATCGCGAGGTGAAGCTCCCCGGCCTTACCCCGCCCCCTCTCTCCCTCTAACCTGGACGCGCGCCGTAGCCGGAGACACCGCGGCCGCCACCGCTCGTCGCGGGCCCGCTCCGGCCACCTCCGGGCCCCGCAACCGTGCCCATGAGGACCGCCGTCCCGCGCACGTCATCCCCACCAAGTTTCGGAGCATGCGCTGCCCTAGAACGCCGCCGCATCGAACCTCGTCGGCGCCGGCTGCCGCTCGTCGGAGCGCGCGCGCCGCCCGTTCAAATCTGCCCTAGTGGCAATATCGTAAATAAGGCCGAACTTTATTCAAGTTTGAAAAATTCATATCTCGCGTTTGAAATGTCCAAAAATTACAAACTAAAATGTTTTGGAAACTAGAAGACTTGTACTTTCATAAAAGCAACATGAACTCATCAGATCTGGTCAGTTTCATATTTTTACAAAAATAACAAAAGTCAACCCCTGAAAACTTAACTAAGCCATAACTTTAAAACTATAAATCCAAAAATAATGCCACTTGGCCAAAACCTTCACATAAACATACATGAATTTCTGGCACTGGAAGATATGCATTTCATTTCATATTTTTCAAGTTATTGCATTTCTTGCATTCTCTGTATTTAATTTTTAATTAAATCTGTCTAAATTATTTTTGCATGAAACTTGGTAATTAATTCCCTCCTGGTACTGTGCATGCGTAGAAAAGTCCATGTTAATTTTCGAGCACGTTAAATAATTAATTTGGTGAACCCTAGATCTAAATTCCTAAAAGGTTATTTTCAGCACATGTGTAATTAGTTTTCTATTCTAAAAATTATGTTTCTGCATGGTTATGTAATTTCCACTGTTCACCATGTTCCCTAGCACTTAATGGCAGGTTTAGCCAAAGGCTTTCATATACTTCATGTATGTGATGATTTGTGAGATCGAATTATTATTAAAAATGAAATCGTCATCGCATGTGATGTTAAACACTTAAGCCTAGGTCTCTTCGATTTGTATTTTGAAAAACTTGCTAAAATATTAGTGCCAAACCTGCAAGCACCACAGCACTCATGTCTATACAATCGAGCCATTGCTCATGTATTAGTAGGATTATGTTTGTTCGTGTAATTGATTTCCTTAAAAGAAAACAAGAGGCATGTTTATGATTGCTAAGGTTTGAGCAAACAAAACTTTTGATTAACATCTTCATATGCATCTTTACAAAAACAGCACACATGCATCACCATCATCATCGATCTTGTATTCATGCCACTTATGCATTGCATTTCATCTTATAGGTGATGACGTCGAATTGATTCTGCCGGAAGACACGGTTGCTACGCTCAACGCTTGTGAGGCTAGTGCTAACTTCGATCAATCTCAAGGCAAGCCCCGGTGCATTCCTATTATTTTGAAATGTCTTTCTTTACCACTCTATTAAGGATGATGAATGTGCATTTAAGTTTTTAGGCGTTGATTGGAAATCCACATGCATAAATTCCTATATGTCCTATGTCGTTTACGTGTCATATCCTCGTTAGAATTGCTATGCTATGTTTATGGAGTCAACGATAGATTGGGGATCTCACTCATGGCTTATGATTAAATGTGAACATGATGAATTTGGTTAAAATTGAGAACACCCCATTGTGGCTCCGCGAACAAGTTTGAGTTGTGTACCACTTGCATACCTTTCTTATGGGGATTGGTAAACCTATGTAGCTTGCAAGTTGTAAAGTGAGCCGGATATCTCACCGACCTAGAGGTGATGTGTTTGGCACGGTGGTTGCACGGGTTGAGGACCGTTGGAGAGTACATGGGTTAAGCCTTGGGCGCGTTGTTGAACGGTCGCAAGGGGGACGTGTACTCGGGGTCGGTGGCCCCGTGTTTTACTTTATGATGAACTCGCGAACGGTGGCCATACGTGTTCTTAAATGATGCGTATGTCGTGCATTTGGGTTCTTTCCTGCAGGATTAATGATTCGATAATTATCGCCGTTTCCTCTCGGTTAATGAGTACCACTTGATTCGAGCAGTTCGCAATGTGTAGTAATGGAAGGAGATTGAATAGCTTGCTGTTTTATATTGATATTAAATTGTATTGCAAACTCTTGTATTGTTAGCATGCTCACTAAAGTTTCTTTTATGCAACAACCCTATTAAATTGGCTAAGTAATAAAATTGCCAACCTAATTAGCATAGGTGCTATTTATGCAAAAAGGCCAAGTTAAACCGGTCAAGCCCCATGCATCTAGGAGTCGGTCTTAGATGACCAATTTGACGGGTAAGACTTGCGGAGTATGTTAGATACTCGGGCTTTGCCACTACATGTTGATTTACAGGTTTCCCGCAAGCCGGGTTTTGTGATTGTTGTGGTAAGGTGGTTTGGGATGGAGAAGAGCCCAAAGAGTGGACCATTGAATGGGTCCCTAGCTCTCCGACCCATGATGAGTGAGCCATGCCTTAGGCCGGCATGGTTCATTTAAGTTATCTATGTATCGTCGAGTTATGTATTTCGCTTCCGCACTTTAATTTCGAACAAAGCTCATGGCTATGTAAGACTTAATTTCGAACCTAATGTATCTTTTATTCGAACTCTATGTTGTAATCAAGACTTAATTATGTAACCTTGCAAATCGTATATGTTTGTTAATGTGATGCTATGTATGGTTGCTTCGTCAATCATCTCCCAAGGCGATCCGTACCACACTTAACTATCTTTCGGGATAGGGGTGTGACACGTGGTATCGGAGCCGACTTGGGATTTGCGTCACGCTAACACTCATTCTAAAAATCTTAAACCCCGTTTTTGAGTCACGGTGAGGTACGAGTCTAGATAGAAAGGCCAATATAAGGACTATATAGAATGGTGGCAAAACTAACCCCGTGTTATAATTGTTTAAATATTTTGCAACTACGACTTTGGTAAAGGTATGTAATTGAGTGTGGTCAATTTTTGCATGATATTATTGGTGTGACTCGAATACACTCTTATTCGAGAGCTCTCCATGTGAGGCGAGGTGACATGGATTTATTTTTGGCTTGTTTCTTTTAAATTTGATGTAATGTTTCTGGAATCCATCTCTTGCAGGTACATAACAACGCTTTAGTTCGTGTAGTATCGTGTGAGAGGTGTGTGTGCCACCGATGCGCTTGTCCGATACTCGTATCGGCGGGCGCGGTCTTTTAATTTTTGTAAGGACGTACGAAACGACATATTGAGCATCCATCATCTTTGCATATCATGTCATTATATCAAGCATACGCACGTGAACGTGTCTAAATGAAGCAACATCACAAAAAATTTGATCACCTTGTGTAATCCTCACAAAAGGTTGAAAACCGAAACATTTAAACATGGCAAGACGTGGCAGAATTCGTGACTCTCACAAAAATGAGCATAACTTCCAAACTACTTATCCAAATAAGGCAAATAAGGACTTTATGGAAAGCTTGTATTATGCACTACAACAATCTTCTAGTCTCAGGTCTTGCAAAAATCTGGAACGTAGCTAGAATTGCCCATTACAGAGAGCTGTTCTGGAATTCCAGAATGTGCTCCGGTTCTGCCCCTGTCGTAGATCGCTCATAACTTTCAAACGACAAGTCGGATTGAGCTGTTCTAGGATGTGTTGGAAAGCTTACGAAATTCTCTAAAACTTTCGTAACAAAATAAAAGTTTGATTCAGTCCAGAAACAGGGGTAATTATCGAGTTTCCATAACGTGTCAAATCTGACCAGAATATGGAACCGTGTTAGGATTGCACGAAAGGTTTTGTTGTATTCTTTTGCTAAGTTGGTGCCATTCCATCATTCATGCTTTACTTATTTAGCATGATTTGTTGTTGGATATTGAGTTTTGACTTGTGTTTCAAAATTCTCCGACAAATGGCCCCCGGCAAGCTCATGTTGTACCGTGAGAACCTCGCGAGGCGGGTGCTTGAGTTGGAGCAGGAGCGTGCTGCCCTGCAGGCCACCCTCGCCACCCGCGACGCCGAGCTTACCACTCGCGACGCCGAGCTCGCCGCTCGCGCCGCCGAGCTTGCTGCCCGCACCGCCGAGCTAGCCGAGCGCACTACCGAGGTGGATACCCTCCGTACGCAGCTCGAGTATAGCGAGACGGAGCGTTGGAACTTCTTCGAGCAGCTCCACGACGCCCACCTTGCCCTTGAGGGCAATGGAGCCGCCGCTCTGCAGTCCACGCTCGATGAGCGTGATGCCCAGCTCACCGCCGCGAATGAGGAGAACTACGTCCTCTCCGGCCAGGTGGATGCCCTTCTCGAGGAGAAGGATGAGTTGGAGGTTACTCTCCTGGAGACTCGGGGCGCTAGGGATGCTTTGGACGGAGACCTCCGGAACGCCCGGGCGACTATAGCGCATAACAACGCTACCATTGAGCATCTCCAAGCCGCCAACAACGCCCTGCACGGCATCCTTAATGGCGGACCTCCCGAGCCACTTGAGATCATCCCACCCGAGGAGGATGTGGAGATGAGTGATGGCGAGGATGCTTCCGACGTCGAGGACGGAGCACCACCCTCTCCCATGAGGGATGACGCCGACTACTACGGCGATGACGACGAGTAGTTGTCGCGACCGATGGTCGTAGCTCTATGTGTTGTAGGAATTGTAATCTCGTGAGGCATGTAACCGTGTTGGAAAATGATCCGCATGTTGTTAATTAAGCTCTCCGAGATTTGTGTTTGTTTATGGGTCACACGTGATGTAACCTAAGACCGTGTTGTATCGGATTCGTGGTTTCCCGTGTATCAAAAATTTCTATCATGTTGCTACTATGTTAGAATCTATGGAATATGTGTGTTGCCAATGCATTATGCTTATTTCATCATATTTTCTTCATACATGCAATCTGAAATTTTTGATCCCTTATGTCCAATGTCATATTTTCTTGCTATTTTAGCTCTTGGTCTAATGAGCTAACGTGAGAAAAATTTCATATGTGACAGATGGTGAACACCCGTCGTGGCAAAGCTTCCGGTAGTGGTCATGGTGCGAGGGATGAGCAACTCCCTAACCCTCCACCTCTCACGCCATTGGAGCAACTCGTGTCCAACCAAAACGAGATGTTCCGCTTGTTCTTTGCAAGCCAAACCAATCAAGGACAAGGTCAAGGACCGCCACCCCAAGGGCCGAGGAATTCCACCTATGCCGACTTTTTGGCCACTCAAGCCGGCCCAGTTTGGTGAAGCTACTACCGATCCTTTGGAGGCGGATAATTTCCTCCGCATCATTGAGTCGAAGTTTGCTCTCCTCAATTGCACATCGGAGCAAAAGGTTCTATTTGCGGCTCAACAACTTCGTGGCTCCGCTAGTGCATGGTGGGCAAGTTTCACCGCCGCCCTTCCCGCCGGTACTCAAGTGAATTGGCCGGACTTTTGCACCGCGTTTCGCGCGCACCACATTCCCCGCCGGTCTTATGAAGCGCAAGTTGCAAGAATTTCTCAACTTGAAGCAAGATACGGAACCGTGCAAGAGTATGCACGGAAGTTCAACTACTTGGCTCAATATGCATCCTATCATGCCGACACGGATGACAAGAAAAAGGATTGCTTTCGTTCGGGGCTAAGCCCGAAGTTGCAAGATCGCTTGGCTCAAGTCACTACCGGCACGTTCAATGACTTGATGAGTGCCGCAATTGTGCAAGAAGATGCTATCCGTGCGCACCAAGAAGACAAGAAGAGGAAGCGTGCCGTAGGAAATCCATCCGGCTCCACTCCGCCCAAGTACAAGCTAGCCATCACTTCCCCGTCCGGACAGAAGTTTCGGGCCGCACTGCCGCCGACGGGGCTCACGCCAATTTGTGCCGCAACAACACCACCACGCCCACGGTGGAAATCAGCAGCACAACACTTCCTTCCGCCCTCCGCAGCAGCAATACCAAGGTGCTAGGCCCGGTCCGCAAGGTCCGTGCTTTAATTGTGGACGTCCGGGTCATTTTGCAAAAGATTGCCGTGTTCGACACGTAACCCGGGCAACAACACCTCCAACAACAACAACAATGGTTCCGGAAGCGGCAACAACAACCAAAACCACAATGGGAATAATGAAAATGGGAACCGCAATCAATCCTCCACTCCAGAATGCTAAGAATGGCCGAGTCAACTATACCACGGCCGAAGAGATTCAAGCGGGAGAACCGGTACTTTCGGGTATGTTTTCGGTCAACAACCACTCCACTTTGGTTCTTTTTGATTCGGGTGCAACTCATGATTTCATTAGTCAAGCATGTGTAAAAACCCTACAACTCACTCCTACCGTTTTGGATATTCCCTATATCATCACGTCACCGGTGGAAAAATAAAAACAAACCTAGAGTTGAGGCAAGTACCACTAAACCTAGAGAGAAAAATATACCCCTCCTCTCTCATAATTTTGTGTGGGCAAGAAATAGATATAATTCGAGGTATGAGATGGATGAAACTCCATAGAGCCGTTTTACACATCGATTCCCGTGAAGTTCACCTAAACTCCCCACTCCATGGTTCATCTATTCTCCGATTACCCCATCCAAAATTCTCCACTTCTAAAATCTACCATCTTGAGGGGAAAAGGATTGAGGATATTCCCGTGGTGTGTGATTTTTCCGATGTGTTTCCGGATGACTTACCGGGCATGCCACCCGATCGGGATGTCGAGTTTAAAATTGAGCTCCAACCCGGTATGGCACTAATTTCCCGTAGGCCGTACAAGATGGCTCCCAACGAGCTAGCAATCTTAAAAGAGCAATTGGGCGAGCTTATGGATAAAGGATATATCCGCCCTAGTTCATCTCCGTGGGGATGTCCCGCTCTCTTTGTGAATAAGAAAGACAAGACGCTACGTCTATGTGTGGATTATCGCCCTCTCAATGCGGTAACTATCAAGAATATATACCCGCTCCCTCGGATTGATATTCTTTTTGATCAATTAGTTGGTGCTAAGGTTTTCTCTAAGATTGATCTCACGATCCGGTTACCATCAAATCAAGATCCGAGCCGAAGATATTCCAAAAACCGCATTCTCTCACGCGGTATGGTCTCTTTGAGTATCTCGTCATGTCTTTTGGGCTCACAAATGCCCTGGCTCATTTCATGTACTTGATGAATTCGGTATTCATGCCCGAGTTGGATAAGTTTGTCGTGGTCTTCATTGACGACATTCTTATTTATTCGAAGTCCGAAGAAGACCATGCCGAACACCTTCGCCTTGTTCTCCAACGGCTACGTGATCATCAATTGTATGCCAAGTTTAGCAAATGCGAATTTTGGTTGAAGCAAGTTCCTTTCTTGGGTCACATCATTTCCGCGGAAGGTGTTGCCGTTGACCCGAGTAAAGTTGAAGAGGTACTTACTTGGAAGTCCCCAAGATCGGTGAGACAAATTCGAAGTTTTCTCGGTCTTGCTCGGGTTATTATCGGAAATTCATTCCCAATTTTTCAAGCATAGCCAAGCCTATGACAAAATTGTTGGAGAAAGATGCAAAGTTTAAATGGAGCCGTGAATGTGAAGAAGCTTTTCAAACTCTCAAGAAGCATTTAACATCCGCTCGAGTATTAGCCCAAGCCGACATCACTAAGCCGTTTGACGTGTATAGTGATGCATCGGTGCTGGTCTAGGATGTGTGCTAATGCAAGAAGGTCGTGTCATTGCTTATGCTTCTCGTCAACATGCAAGCATGAACAACACTACCCCACCCATGATTTGGAGCTAGCCTCGGTTGTCCTTGCTTTGAAAACTTGGAGGCATTATCTACTTGGAAATCTTGTCAATCTTTACACCAATCATAAGAGTCTCAAATATATCTTCACCCAACAAGAACATGAGGCACGCGCAGATGGTTTGGAATTAATCAAGGATTATGTGTTGGAAATTCATTATCATCCGGGTAAAGCTAATGTGGTTGCAGACGCTTTGAGTCGTAAGGATCAATGCAATCATGTTACCGGTTGTTCTATGGAAAACTCGGGAATTTTAGATTCTAGTGAGCCGAGTCTTGAGTCATTCCCTATGGTTCACTATACAATCTAGCTCTCATTCCTACCCTTCGTGAGGAAATTATTGAGGCACAAAAGAAGGATGAAGGTATGGAATTTATTCGGCAAAAGATAGAAAAAGATGAGGCTACATGTTTCCGACAAGATGCCGATGGTGTATTATGGTTCAACCAACGTCTCGTTGTTACGAAGAATATGGAATTACGGAAGAAGATAATGGATGAGGCACATTTGTCTAAATATTCCATACACCCAGGTAGCAATAAAATGTATCGCGGCCTAAGAGAAAAGTTTTGGTGGACACGCATGAAGCGTGAGATTGCACGGTATGTGGCCGAGTGTGATACTTGTCAACGAGTGAAAGCCGAGCCACTTGAAAAAAGCCGGATTATTGAACCCATTGAAAATTCCCGTTTGGAAGTGGGAGGACATTGCTATGGATTTTATCGTTGGATTGCCTCTCACATCAAAGAAGCATGATTCAATTTGGGTTATTGTGGATAGATTAACTAAGTCCGCACATTTCATTCCCGTCCATACCACCTACAATACAAAGAAGTATGCCGAGCTATACATCTCAAGAGTGTTATGTTTGCATGGAGTACCTAAAACTATTGTTTCAGACTAGAGAGTCCGCAATTTGTATCTCGCTTTTGGGAGCAATTGCATTCTTGTCTTGGTACCACTCTCATTAGAAGTTCCGCATATCACCCTCAAACGGATGGACAAACCGAAAGGTTGAATCAATATTTGGAGGATATCTTGAGAGCATGTGCTATGGAAAATCGAGGAAATTGGGACGATTGTCTCCCCTTTGCCGAATTCTCGTACAACAATAGCTATCAAGAGAGTTCGGGAATGTCGCCATTTGAAGCGTTGTATGGTCATTCTTGTCGTACACCCTTAAATTAGTCGGAAGCGGGAGAAAGAACAAATTTTGGTCCCGATCTTGTCACTCAAGCCGAAGAAAAGGTTCGACAAATCCAAGCCAACATAAAAGCCGCATAATCTCGTGTCTCTCTGCGAATAAGGGCGTATCTCGGTTTAGAATTAAAGGAAAGTTAGCACCGCTATATCGGACCCTATCCGATTGTGGAAAAGCATAGCGCGGTTGCTTACCGATTGCAACTACCGGAAAGCCTTGCTCGAGTGCACAATGTGTTCCATGTATCTCAACTCAAGAAATGTTTGAAGCCTCAGATAGATGTGGTCATTTCCGACACCGATCAACTAGAAGAAGATCTCTCCTTCCCACGAATACCCCGTCCGGATTATTGATCAAAGCGGCCAGAGTAACCCGTAATCGCACCATCACCTTCTATAAAGTGCGAATGGAGTAACCACACCTGAAGAAGAAGCAACACTGGGAACAAGAAGATTTTCTAGAGAAGAATTTTCCCGAATTCCTCGCGTCACACAAATCGGTAAATTTCCGTACTCCCTCTCCTTAATTCATAGTGATTCTCGGGACGAGAATTTCTTTAAGGAGAGAGGCCGTGACATCCGTGTCACGATTAAGGTTAAGTACGTAATTACTACCCTAATCACATCACTAATCAAGCACTAATGATCATCACCCAAAGGAAAAGAAGAAAAATAAAAAAAAAGAGAAAAAGGAAAAAACCTAAACTAAACCCTAGCCCTAACCCAACCCATAAGAGAGTGCAGAAATTATAAAAACACTACCCACATATTTTTGCACCACTGCGTTGCTCATGTAAAAAGATGAATTTACAGTATTTTTACAAAATTTTTGAACAGAAGTTTTGAATGCCCAAAAATTCAAATTTAAATCTGAAACACTGTTACTTGTGAATTTTACATGAATTTTGGAAGCAAGTTTAGAACTTCAAACTCAAAAGGTGAAAATTAAAGCACATCCGTACTGAAGCTCTACATATTTTGATTTCGAATTTTGGAGCAACAGAGGTACAAATTTCATCCAAAGTTTCAAACCCCAGATTCAAAATTTGAAAACCCAGATTTGAGCTCTTTGCCCGGTGGGCAATGGCGGCACCGCCCGCCCGGTCCGGCGCCACCGCGGCCTCCCGTGCGTGCCTGCCCCGTCAAGTCGCCACGCAAGCCACGCCCACTTCCCCAACCGCCCCTGTACCCGCAGGCCAACGGGAGCGGCCGGGGAGTGAAGGTCGCGCCCCTCCTCCCCTGCCGGCCGTGCACACTGCTGCCCCTCCGCCTTAGAAAAGGCCGCACGGGAGCCAAGGCCCCATCCGAGCGCCTCCAATCATTCGCCCCACATCCCTGCTGCACCTCCTCGCATCATCGCTTCGCCTTCTTCCCCCTCGCCGAGCGCGTGGATTAGAAAGGAACCGCCGCCGCCGGGACGACCGCCATGGCCGCCTGCTGCGCGAGAGCGATCTAGGTGAGCCGCACGTCGATTCCTCGCGCTCAACCCCCGCGAGACCTCCCCCGCACGCTCCCCTTAACTCCGCTTCCCTTGACCTGCAGCCAAACACCAGCAAATCGGAAGAATCCCGCCGCCGCCAGTTCTGCTCCGCCGCCCCTCCCGTCGAGCCGCCTCCACGGTTCGCCGCCTCCACGCCGTCCAGAGCCGCGCCGCTGCTCCCCATCGCGAGGTGAAGCTCCCGGCCTTACCCCGCCCCCTCTCTCCCTCTAACCTAGACGCGCGCCGTGGCCGGAGACACCGCGGCCAGCACCGCTCGTCGCCGCGGGCCGCTCTCGGCCACCTGCGGGCCCGCGACCGTGCCCGCGAGGACCGCCGTCCCGCGCACGTCATCCCCACCAAGTTTCGGAGCATGCGCTGCCCTAGAACGCCGCCGCATCGAACCTCGTCGGCGCCGGCTGCCTGCTCGTCGGACGCGCGCGCCGCCCGTTCAAATCTGCCCTAGTGGCAATATCGTAAATAAGGCCGAACTTCATTCAAGTTTGAAAAATTCATATCTCTGCGTTTGAAATGTCCAAAAATTACAAACTAAAATGTTTTGGAAACTAGAAGACTTGTACTTTCATAAAAGCAACATGAACTCATCAGATCTGGTCAGTTTCATATTTTTACAAAAATAACAAAAGTCAACCCCTGAAAACTTAACTAAGCCATAACTTTAAAACTATAAATCCAAAAATAATGCCACTTGGCCAAAACCTTCACATAAACATACATGAATTTCTGGCACTGGAAGATATGCATTTCATTTCATATTTTTCAAGTTATTGCATTTCTTGCATTCTCTGTATTTAATTTTTAATTAAATCTGTCTAAATTATTTTTGCATGAAACTTGGTAATTAATTCCCTCCTGGTACTGTGCATGCGTAGAAAAGTCCATGTTAATTTTCGAGCACGTTAAATAATTAATTTGGTGAACCCTAGATCTAAATTCCTAAAAGGTTATTTTCAGCACATGTGTAATTAGTTTTCTATTCTAAAAATTATGTTTCTGCATGGTTATGTAATTTCCACTGTTCACCATGTTCCCTAGCACTTAATGGCAGGTTTAGCCAAAGGCTTTCATATACTTCATGTATGTGATGATTTGTGAGATCGAATTATTATTAAAAATGAAATCGTCATCGCATGTGATGTTAAACACTTAAGCCTAGGTCTCTTCGATTTGTATTTTGAAAAACTTGCTAAAATATTAGTGCCAAACCTGCAAGCACCACAGCACTCATGTCTATACAATCGAGCCATTGCTCATGTATTAGTAGGATTATGTTTGTTCGTGTAATTGATTTCCTTAAAAGAAAACAAGAGGCATGTTTATGATTGCTAAGGTTTGAGCAAACAAAACTTTTGATTAACATCTTCATATGCATCTTTACAAAAACAGCACACATGCATCACCATCATCATCGATCTTGTATTCATGCCACTTATGCATTGCATTTCATCTTATAGGTGATGACGTCGAATTGATTCTGCCGGAAGACACAGGTTAGCTACGCTCAACGCTTGTGAGGCTAGTGCTAACTTCGATCAATCTCAAGGCAAGCCCCGGTGCATTCCTATTATTTTGAAATGTCTTTCTTTACCACTCTATTAAGGATGATGAATGTGCATTTAAGTTTTTAGGCGTTGATTGGAAATCCACATGCATAAATTCCTATATGTCCTATGTCGCTTACGTGTCATATCCTCGTTAGAATTGCTATGCTATGTTTATGGAGTCAACGATAGATTGGGGATCTCACTCATGGCTTATGATTAAATGTGAACATGATGAATTTGGTTAAAATTGAGAACACCCCATTGTGGCTCCGCGAACAAGTTTGAGTTGTGTACCACTTGCATACCTTTCTTATGGGGATTGGTAAACCTATGTAGCTTGCAAGTTGTAAAGTGAGCCGGATATCTCACCGACCTAGAGGTGATGTGTTTGGCACGGTGGTTGCACGGGTTGAGGACCGTTGGAGAGTACATGGGTTAAGCCTTGGGCGCGTTGTTGAACGGTCGCAAGGGGGACGTGTACTCGGGGTCGGTGGCCCCGTGTTTTACTTTATGATGAACTTCGCTGAACGGTGGCCATACGTGTTCTTAAATGATGCGTATGTCGTGCATTTGGGTTCTTTCCTGCAGGATTAATGATTCGATAATTATCGCCGTTTCCTCTCGGTTAATGAGTACCACTTGATTCGAGCAGTTCGCAATGTGTAGTAATGGAAGGAGATTGAATAGCTTGCTGTTTTATATTGATATTAAATTGTATTGCAAACTCTTGTATTGTTAGCATGCTCACTAAAGTTTCTTTTATGCAACAACCCTATTAAATTGGCTAAGTAATAAAATTGCCAACCTAATTAGCATAGGTGCTATTTATGCAAAAAGGCCAAGTTAAACCGGTCAAGCCCCATGCATCTAGGAGTCGGTCTTAGATGACCAATTTGATGGGTAAGACTTGCAGGAGTATGTTAGATACTCGAGCTTTGCCACTACATGTTGATTTACGGGTTTCCGCAAGCCGGGTTTTGTGATTGTTGTGGTAAGGTGGTTTGGGATGGAGAAGAGCCCAAAGAGTGGACCATTGAATGGGTCCCTAGCTCTCCGACCCATGATGAGTGAGCCATGGCTTAGGCCGGCATGGTTCATTTAAGTTATCTATGTATCGTCGAGTTATGTATTTCGCTTCCGCACTTTAATTTCGAACAAAGCT
>JAUNZO010003880.1:0-171759 GCA_031894775.1 Chloris gayana | reverse complement strand
TCCTCTCCTCTAAAATTTAGCACTGTCACATCAAAGAGAATCTTACTATTTATGAATATTTCTATCAATTTAATAACAAAACTCAATTGACAGATTGATGCTAATTTTCGAGATGAATCTAATGAGCTTAATTAATTTAGATTTTGCTAAAGTGATGCTACAGTAACCGTCTTCTAATTATGGTTTAATTAACCTCATGAGATTCGTCTCGTAAATTAGTTTAGAGGCCTGTAATTTATTTTATAATTAAAATTTATTTAATACTCTTAAATAGTAAGATTCTTTTTATGTGACAGCTCTAAAACTCACTCGTGTTTCTGAACGTTGAAACCTGCACAATGCGTATTGTGTTAGCTCAGATAAAACTCGATGACACGGGCTGCCCATGATTTGCTGTACCTGTCAGCTTCAATGTAGCAGCTTCCTAGATTGAACTTAGGTAAGAGCATCATTCTGATAAGGTTTTTTTCAGTAAACATGCATTTCAAAGGCTCTGTTCGTTTCCTGCCCTCTAAAATTTAACACTGTCACATCAAAGAGAATCTTATTATTTATCAATATTTCGATCAATTTAATGACAAAACCCTTTTACAGATTGGTGCTAATTTTCGAGATGAATCTAATGAGCTTAATTAATCTATGTTTTGTTAAAGTGATGTTACAGAATCTGTCTTCTAATCATGACTTAATTAACCTGATTAGATTCGTCTCGTGAAATAGTCTAGGGACCTGTAATTTATTTTATAATTAAACTTTATTTAGCACTTCTAAATAATAAGATTCTTCTTAATGTGACAGCTATAAAGTTTACACCCCAGAAAACGAACACACCGAAAATCCAGTACTGCCTCCGCTTTTGACATATGGACAAAATTCGTCCCAATTCAAGCACGCATGATCCCTGGAGTAGGCATAGAGCAGATGCAGAGAGAAGGGACAAGTTAAAATGATGGCGGTGAGCTGGGAGCCTTGTACGCTTGTGGAACAGAACTCTGATGAGAGCTCGAGGGCGTGCGTGAGAAGCTGTGAAAGATTACTCTTGTTTTGGATCTCTCTGCCCTCCTCTCCGTGTCTTGGAGGAGAGAGAGGCGGGACGCAGGACGGTGAGGGGCAGGGAGCAGATGGTGGTAGTAGAAGTTTGCAAGAAAGGGGCAACCAGGAGAGAGAAGTGATCCACAGTGTTGCCTGACGAAAAAAGCCTGCCTCGTATCTCCGTTCTCCACTCCCCATCAGATTGCCATTAAAATTTAATCATTCTTCAGATTCCATCGCATCATTCGTGCTCTCTCTGGCTCTACGAGCCCATCGTCTTGGCCTTGCCCTCTGGCCGGAGTGGGGAGATAAGAGAAGAGAAGAAGGCAGATGGACGTGCAGCGAGCCTGTAGGCGCATGGGGGGATGGGTCGCCGTGGCAGCTCTGCCCGGCCGGCAGGTTCAGAGACACAGACACTGGAGTGGGTATGCTGCTACTCATCAGATGCATGCGTGCATGTCCATTTTTTTATTCTTGCAGCACCTCCATATTTCTTCGGATCCAATAAATATAAACATCGTGACTTCTTACGTGTACGTAGGTAATTTATAAAGAAAAAAAACACGCAACAAAAGCTAACCAACAGTTGACTTGATGGGAACTCACCCATTGTGGTGCAATAACATCACGGTAGATTATTATCATGGCCCATTTCATGGTTATATCTTAGTACTAGTAGAGCTCTAGAGATTCTGAGCTCTAAGTCAGTAGACAGTTGCACCCATATCATGTTATACCTTACATCTGCTCGTATATTGTAAGTTATAGGATATTGTTCTTTAAAGTTGTCATTTCACCTTACTCTAATTGGAATGCCAATTTTAAATTAAAACTCCCAAAACTAAGGGATTGTTGTTTACTAACACTCATGAATGCTGATATGATCCATCAGGTTTCTTTAGAATGAGTATTATAAGTGCTACATTGGCACCCTATCAAACCCATTAAGGACATGATTGGTTGGGTTGTTCCAGCCGAGCTAACCCCTCCAGATGTGGCTGGAGCAGCGGTGGAGCCGCCGGCCCTCCTTCTCCCGTGCACGCGTCGCATGCGTCAAGACTGGCCAACAAGGAGCCTAGCTGGTAGCCATTCCTACGAGAACCAATCACATTCTAACCATGGTTCACATAATCGATAGAAATCGGCCGGTTATCCCGGGGAACCGGTCCCTGCCGATTGTCCGGTTCAGCCGGTTAATCCGAGCATATCGACGTTGTGCACTGTTGCAAAATGGTTAACCGACCGGTTTTTCTGGTTCAAAACCGGACCGGTCAATCCGGTTATGTGAACCTTGATCCTAACTCCTAAGGATCACGGGATGAAATTCGTCATAACTCAGTAGGAAATGAATTGGTTGGCTAATAATCGGGTCTTTAGGGTTTTGAAATTCTGATAAATTCTCTTTTATACTATTTGTGAAATACAATCTATTTAATAATTAAAGGAGATGATCTTTCCACCATGGTGGCTAAAAAAAAGAGAAATAGTCTAGAAATTCTCAAAAAAAGCAAACCATCTAACCCTCAATTCCTATTTCACAACTAATGAATGACATCCGGCCCTTCATCTATAGATGGATACCCTTATGTGAAATAAGAGTTTGTGCCCTACCCCATAAACCGATTGATGTGATAATTGCAACCGTACTCACGAATTCCTCCACCGCCTTCCATGAACCATATAGGACGAGTTTGGTAGCCTGCAAGTTTTCAGATGCGCGTACCGAGTGGACCAAGTTGAGTTGGGCCTGGTCGAAGTGGTGCAGGACGGATATGTTTGTTAGCCTGCAGTTGCTTAGCCCGACGCAACTAGGATCTAGTTTGGTAGGCTGGATGGTTGTTGGGCCAACACACGCTCCAACTAAAAAGGCACAAGTGGATGCACGTAGATGGCTCCCACGAGCCTGGCTCCCGAGCGAAGCTCGATTTGGCCTTCTCCACAGATGCAGGCAAATTGCCCCCATTTACATCTGTAGGGCCTGGCCCAGACCTCTGTGCGGGCTAACAAACATGCCGAATTGCACGTACGGGGCCTGGCCACGACCTATGCAGGCTACCAAACGCGCCCATAGCCGCTATCCGTCGGGTATACGTGCCCATGATGGTGTCTGAGCAGAGTACCGATTAAGTACTTGAAGGATTCACTCAAGATTAGGAATCAAAAAATTAGCAAAACATCATAAGCGCTGCTGGATTTGGCTGGTGTACCCTGATGCGTGGAGCAGTGATGGTTGAGGAGCGGAACAAGAGATCCATAAGCAATCAACAAAGGTGAGCAATCGGAAGGACTTGGCAGTGTGTAAAAGAGGTGAACGTGCTGTGAATGCAAGGCATATGCCAACTCGCCATCACACAACACGCTGGGTTTGCGAGATGGATTGGCAGACAAGTGGAAGAACACGACCGCCGAAGTCCCAAAGGCAGAGTCGTCATCACCATGGCTCGATCATGCATGGAATTATTCAGTGCCGGTGTGGATTGTCAGCTCGAGTTGCAAATTAAGATCGTCAAGATTGCAGATTCAGGTGCCGCAGCAGTCTCTGCAGCTCGAGCCTATCATGTTTGGTTTCCTGGAAGATGTGCATGCATGCGGCCTGGCCTGCATGAGTAATTGAAGCTAATGTTGTTTACATGATCCTTTTAGAATATAACCTCGGTGCGCACATGGCCGGGTGCCCACCGCCCATGTTGCAGACACATGTCCTTTACATTAAACGATTACACTCAACAGAGAGGAGATGAAGTGGTATTACGCTGCCCCGTTATCCATTACAGAAGAGCATGCAGTCAACCGCAACCTCCAAGACATAAATTCGGGCGTACCGTGCGCCCCAACTTGCACCTGGTAGACCCGGGTCTTAATGATCTGCCTCATTGAAGACACCGGGACCGGCCAACCGTCCAGTACTATCCAATCCTTAAACCAGAGCACTAGCACCACCATCTTCTCAAGAGGCAGTCCGAACGCGAGGTTGGGAGAGACGCCATCGAAACCAGTTAGTAGTAGCCAGTTCGGCAGGGAGCTGACGGCCGGATCATGTCGCTTAGAAAGGAAGGGAGCCTTCCATCGGTTCGCCGGTACACTCGGCCAAAGCTACCACGACTTCGATGGAGTCCTCAACTTCATAATCGTTTTTGCGCAGCCGTAGCATTTCTTGGCTGAGCTGAGAGTAAGCAGACATGCTGAAACTATTATCCATTGAACTTTAGTTCTATTTGATATTTTTCTTAAATTTTGATCTGCAGGAGCCACTCCCAAACGGATTCTAGAGTTCATGAACGTGAAGAAGCTAAATCTTTTCCAGGTGAAAAGTCACTTGCAGGTAGACAATGGTTACTTATTCTTTGGGTTAGCCTGATCTATTCTTGTTGCGACCAATTGACACCTACATTTCCTCCCTCAGCGCCATCGAAACATACTCAGAATCAACAATGCATCAAGTTCCACTAGAGAGTCAACTAGTAGGCACCTGATACTTTTTACAATTATTTTCCGGCCCATTTTCTCCTTCGACCACTGTAGCGTTATATCCCTTGCTTACCTTTTTTTTTACAGCCCTGCTACCAGTTCAAACACCGCGGTTTCAGCAATCATCCCACGCCCATGAAATGCAGGTATATAGAAACCAAACCAATTTTATATTAAATAACAATTTGTACTTTACCCGCACTACTGATTTTCAATGAAAGCAGTCGATGAATAGAGAGAACACTCCAAAAACAGAGTTCAATTTTCGCTATACAAGCACGCCTGAAAATGGACTGTAGAAGGACGTCGTGGTTCATTACGCAACAAAAAGGAGTTGCCCGGACGATCAAGAGGATATCAAATGTTTCATAGATGCTAGAAAGTGTTATATCAGCGAAGGATACCTTGTCATATCAGTCACGGATTTGCCAATCATTTGTACAAATGAATGTAAAAGCTGGCCATGATGAATAAAAAATTGAGTGTTTCCTAGATCATTGTAGAGGTACTAACTCACTCTACCTACCCTGATAGAGTTCCATTACCGAGTGGAACCATCATTTTTTCACCCATTATACCAAGCCCATGAAATGCCATTATATACAAATAAAACAAAAATATATTACCAAGACCTATTTTCATGTGATCCACACAACTTATTTTCAATGAAAGCAGTCGCTGAAAAGATAGGAGCCCTCCAAACGGAGCTCATCTTTTGTTTCATACACCGGTTTGTTTGCCAAAATATGTAGCGCAAACTCATCTCTAGGTGCAATCATGCAAACACTTTCAAAAAACATATTTAGAGGTTTCCAAAAATTACAAACGAATGCAAGTGCTATATGAGTGAAGACTTTGCAAATCATTTGTACAAACGAATGCAAAAGGCTGGAAAAGTTGGATAAAATTCTTTTGCTTTACATCTGAACACACAATGTCTATTGAGGCCCAAGCATGCGCTGTGAGCTCACACTGCGGTTTAAATCTGGATACCGAAGGATCACTTACTGCGTCCGTGATGATTGTGATAGGCCCACGGTTGCAGCAAGTATTAACTTCCGTTCTAGCAGGAAAGGACGAAGTGGCTTACCAGGAAAGATTACGGGCGTCTAGGTTGGTATTACGGGTGCTGCTGATCTAGAACGTGCGAATCTTAATCGACATCTCGCATCCAACGGTAACCACCAGGGTGCGCACCCGCCAATGTGCGCACTAAAGCCGCTCTCATCCTTTTATGTCTTCTCATGTGCCAATAGAGAGACGGGAGCTCAGCTCCAGGAAATTGTGGTCCGATCTTCTCCTACTTCTTGGCCTGCAACTGCAATCAGCATACACGGATTGACACCCGGAAGACAATGCTATCCCGGCACCTGGCTGCGCCTGTAGTGCTACAAAGGTCACTGCTGCTTCAACCAACCAATCTAGATGCTGGTTCTGCCAATGCTCGGGCCACATTTCCACATGGTGTCCAGAGAAGAAGAAGATGCATCATTGCAACAGTGGTTCTGCTACCACCAAAACTCTCAAAGTGACACAGGAAAAAAGAGACACCAGAACCATAGTGTGGGGGATGCTTCGATGCTGAACCACAAAACCAGAGGCCACATCGTCATGGTTGATGATAGCTTGTTGCACCTCGGGCATTACTCACCGCCAATAGCCCGTGAGAAGTCGTTGGATCCAATGGTGCTTGAGGCCCTCATCATGAGCCGGATGCACAACACTACAAGCAGTGCTACCTCACCATCACCATCAACTTTCCCTTTATTTGCTGTCCACGACATTCCTAATGAAGCAGGAAAGAAACAGAGCCAGCCCAATGAATTTTGTAAGTCGTTGCCTCTCGCTCTACCTATTCCAATGCCTGTCTTGCCTCATTTTCAAAGTTCGGATGATATTCGGTCTCCATTGATAACCACAAGTGAGGTAGAGCAATTGACAGGGCATGAGATCATTAAAGCCTTGAGTAGCCTTGAGAAAAATGAGGAAAACAAATCAGTCGATAAGGAAGCAATTGTTGTTAATCCGGAGGACAATCATTGCAATCAAAAGTCGAAGTTCAAAATTGAATCTCAAAAACCAGTTTTCAGAGTGGTTCGAGATATGCTTACAAAGAAATGGATCTTCGTTAAGGAGGTTCAACAGTTGGGCGATTGGACCATGCAACGATTCATACGTGCCTGCAACAAGCCTACGAGAGCGAACAGATTTGAGGCAATTAGAAACCGAGTTGAGATGACTATGGTAAGGAAGGCAGTCAAAAAGCTAATACAAGATTCAGAGAAAAAGAAAAAGAAAAAGAAAAAGAAGATAAGTCAGTCGAGCATCTGAAATAAAATGTGCTACTTGTTTCTAGTTGGTCGTTAACTTCAAAGTGGTCATCACCTCGCATTGCACATGGCCTACACGATGCTCGAGAGATCTCCAGTTTGTCTTTTGTTGTTCGTTTTGTGTCTGGTACTTTGAATCCTTTTCTCGGACTTGGTTATGACCTAAGTCTGAGCCTAGCTAGCTTGCTGGGTTAGTTTATGTAACTTTAGGATGTAACTCTTTCTTCTTAATGAATGGCAGTGCTCCTGCCTTATTTTCAAAACAAAAAAAAAACAAAAGGTATGAAACCAGTCCAATCTCACCTCCGGCACTAGCCAACCTAAATTATAGGAATCAGTAAATAGCATGACATTATCATACCATATTAAATTAACCAAATTATATTCATGAAACAGGTAGGATCTTTATCAATGTTAAGAGGGGAGACTTAATATATTGCTTCAGCTAATTTGGTAGATTACAGGAACGACATTAGTTACTCACCATGATGTCTAATCTTTTAAGTATATTTTCTGCATTTATCTTATTTCCTAAAAAATCCATTGTTTTGTAAACAACATAATGTATGAAAGTACTACAACTATAGAAGACACTACACTCTGAATAATAAAGCAACTTTTCTAATCTTTACTATTATAGTATTTTGAATGGATATACTTTTCTCATACATAGATATAGTACAAATTATTATTATTTATTATTATTTTCTGAAGCATTGGCTAAGAAATCTTGACAACCAGGCAACAGGCAACTTTAAACCATTAATGGAATATTGAAATAATATATGCATGCTGGCCCGTGCAACTACATGGGCAAAACAATCTAGTTGAAATAAGGAAAATAGATGAACGTTCCCACCCTACGAAACCTTTACCTAGATTAGATACAGTAATATATTGTCTCTCATCGCAAAACATAGATTATGTTGTTTCTGTAATAATAACTCATGTACAATATTTATAAATATCAATTACATAAATACATAATACATGTGGCAAATTAGTTTAAAAGAAAAAAGAATTGAAGTGTATTGATGGGCTGATTAACCCATTGCCTACTAGGCCCAGCCAGCCCACCACCACATCGATCTCGTAGTCCTCTTCCTCTGACCTCATGCACGGCACATCACAGAGAAGAAACGCGGAAGAGGGTGAAAGATAGAAACATGGATCGATTGGCAGTACTCCAGCGATTAATCGGAGAAGGATAACTGAGGGAATTGATCAAAGGATCAAGAGTAATCATTTTTAGGTTGGATTGGAAGAAGAAGACCTGACGACGCTCCTGACGGTAGGGGTGACAAAGGAGCTGAGTGTGCTAGAGAGGAAAAGGAGTAATCGGAACAGAATGAGACTATCCACACTTCTACTTACTCAATATTTTTAGGGCTGTTTTCAAGTCCAAAATAATGGCCATTATTTTTTCTTAACTAATGGCCATTAGTTGGATCTAACGGTATAGATTAAATTTTAGAAATTAATAACTAATGCCCATTAGTAAGGGTAATATTGTCAAAATAATATGATTATAATACAAAAATTTATAAGTTAGTTAATTTTTTACATGAATTTATTATAAAATATTTATTTTAAATTTGATTAATCACCATCATCATTATTGTAGTCAAGTTTTAGTGTATTTAACACAAGTTTGTATGATAAAAAATATTAATGTTTGGTGCAATTACTAAACTACCCTTGAACTAATGGCCATTAATTGAGGAAAAATAATGACCATTATTTTAGACCTGAAAACCTCTCTTTTTTTATGTAAAAAATATTCTATCCACGCCATCAAACTTCTTTACTCTAAAAGTTTACTCTGGTTATACCGGTAGTTTTTTACCTTCACATGCTGCAGCTTCTTTTTACTCTATTTTTCTATGCCACACATTTTAGCACAAGGTTGCCGTTTTGCGCTACGAATAGTCGGAATGGCTGCAGAACATTGAGGAGGCATTTGGATGGAAGAAAAGTCTCAAATTCTAACCTTAATCAGTTGAATCAGTTCTAAACAGTCCTACATCAAACATTTCTATGTTTTAACTAGGAAAATGAGAATCACCTAAATATATGTCCAAGTGGTTTTAGTTTTAGTTCATTTTGTGAACTGTTTTACCGTTTCTGGATCGGTGGTCCAACATTTTCAGTGATTCTTCTATTTACGTTGTGAAATATTTTTGCATTAAATTTGAAACATTTTTTATTCTCAATCTAGAGTTGTGCCAAACGCACCTTGATTTGTGTGATTCACGGGGTAGTCCATTTTCATGAAATATTTCCCACTGATTCTCCTTCGGAACATACAATTTTTTTTTCGTGTTTGGAACGGTTTCAAGTAATTCTAGGTAGAATATGAAATTTATGCTAGAAGCCCCTTGATTCAGTGCATGGACAAAACAATACTACTAGCTTATTGGATTGGATCCATATAGATGAACTTGAAGAATAAGTAACAAAAAAGATCACAAGCGATCCTTTTCATCATCATGCAAATTTTTTTTAACTAAGTTATCTATTGTTAAAACGAAATCTTTTTCTTTAGGGAAAGTTAAAACTGACGCATAATATATCCATTCTCAATTGTCACTTTTCTTTTTTTAAGATAAGATCAATTATCAATAGTTACCGGGTTGGAATGGAGCGGCTGGTGAATCAGGCCCTTGGGGTTTGATTTTTTTTTCAGTTTCTTTTATATATGTGAAATACATATAGCCCCATTTGCTTCATTATGGGGCCCATGGTGCTTGGAGTTGGAGGATGGCGACAAAAGTCTGATGAGGTTCCTTGCATTTGGATAAGTGCAAAATGAGGACGGATCTGTCCCCTAGCAATATATTCTTTGGCATATCTATTTTTTAGGCCATATTGCCTACGCTAGACTGAAAAAAAAATGATATAACACAGCACAATCTGGCACCCCACTATTTCTTGGCATTTATATCGAAGAAATTCATTTCTACTTTCATCATGACTTCATGAGTGGGCATCCCTATACGAGACATGAAGCATAAACACCAGCAACATATTGAGAAGATGATTTTCTCTCCCTGTTTCATAATAAAAATGTTGTATGTATCGATGGATGTAGAGGTCGAAATATTAATTAATATATTCTGTTAAAAAATTTCTTCTTTTGATAGTCTGACATAAGAATCAAACGTCACGTCAGATATCCTAAGGATTTGGTGATGCTTTGTTTAACCATGTAATCTGACGAGATGTTAACAACTTTTAGCCATGTCGTATCGTATTCATGTTCATTTATTTTTCGAAGTAGTATTCATATTTATTAAATTATACTGTATTCTTATTTTAGATGTATAATTTCACGTGTCTAGCACTTTTGCCAAAATTAGCACCAATGTCTGGAGGACCGGCGGGAGGAAGACGAGCTCAGAGCACGAAAGCTTCACACTTCACCCAAAACAGTACAGTGTTCATCATGATATACACGTGGCAGTGACTTGTCAACGAAAACATCATACATACTATACGTGGCAAGTGGCAGTGACCACAACGAAACCTTTCCAACGACTCCTCTATCAATCGCTCTCACTCATTCACTCTGCTCCACAGAGGCGATGATGGACAGCGGCAAGAGATGGCGCTTCGCGTCGCCGAATCCGGCGGTGTCCGCCGCCGGCGAGAAGAGCATTCAGCGCTACATGCTCGACCTCCACGGTTGCCTGGACGAGCGCGGTCCGCGGCCCGTTATCGCTCTGAGCCACGGGGACCCGGCCTCCGCCCCCTCCTTCCGCACGGCTCCCGAGGCGGTGGACGCCGTCGCCGCCGCCCTTCGCTCCGGCGAGTTCAATGGATACCCGTCCGTCGCCACCGACCTCTCAGCTCGCCGGTTGGTGCCTGCCCATTCTCGTCCCTTCACTTCTGTTTTTTATTGGCACTGTTATCAGGAGAAACTCCATGCGGATGGTGTTTGGTGAGCAAGAACATATCGAATTGCATTGCCGGAATGGATAGCTTATTGATTGGTTAGCTCTAAGTCGTGCTTGTGTTGAAGTCCGGGACCAATCCGGGTTAGATTGGTCTCTGTTTCTTCATTCTTGGGGGCAATGTAGAGTTGCAAGGGAGAGTCTTATTAAAGGTAGCAATAACTTAGCACAAAGAAATTGCTTCGATCGAATCCTCCTTGTCATCAACAATTTAATTAGCACACCAACGCTGACACAATACATCTGTTTAATGAAATTATTAGTGTTACTGTATCTGAGTTTGGTGTATAACTTCTTTTGATACTGACCTACAGTATGATTTAAGAGAGCTGCTATAGGTACGACTGCAGTGGTAGATTTATGTACATCACTCATCTCACGGTTAATAATGCATTCGTTGGAAACAGAGAAGCAGAGGCAACAGTGATTAGCATTGGTCGGACAACACTCACGCAAAAACGAGTCGGACTTAAGCATTTTCCTTTAACAAACTGCCAAGATTGTTTAGTACAAATGTACCCTTATTTTTACACTGACATGAACTTCATTTGAGTTACCTCTAAATATAATTTACATTTTTGTCTGAATAACTGCAAGTGACTTCACAGAATGCCAGCTTTATATGTATTAAAATAAAATGCTAGTAATGAACAGTATCAGCTTTAATCTTTTGTTAACCTGTATGTCATTTTATGAGGCACCATAATGCTTTTCGTCAGGTGATGTAAGATATTTTGTCTTATTCCCTCTTTTTGCACCATCCATTTCAAGTAACTGCTTTCTTGCCTCCATCTATATTGATTTACACATACGAACTCATGCTCATGCGGCACACATATTTATCTCATAACACACCAATTAAAATTTTTCATGCATAGGTAAAAATCCTTATCATGTCATGAATGTGGGCTATGCTGCAGTTTTTTTAGTAATGTACACTTTCTGGTGAAATCCAGAGCTATTGCAGAGTATCTATCACTTGATCTCCCTTACAAGCTTTCACCTGAGGATATTCTTCTCACTTCTGGAGGTACCCAAGCAATTGAGATTGTGATGTCTGTTCTTGGCCAACCAGGTTGCAATATATTGCTTCCAAAGCCTGGTTACCCGAAACATGAAGCACATGCAGTTTTTCATAAGATGGAAGTACGCCATTATGATCTTATCCCAGAGAGGGGTTGGAACGTTGATCTGCAAGCTATTCAAACTCTTGCAGATGACAATACTGTTGCAATATTGATTACTAACCCCAACAACCCTTGTGGCAGTGTGTATACTTATGAGCATTTGGCCAAGGTTAGTAATGTGTTTGTACAATTCTGCCTAAGTAAACCTTCGCTCTTCCTTCTGGCACTGCAAAGCTTATTATGTGCTTGTATCGTAAACATAGATTGCAGATACAGCAAACAAGCTTGGTATCTTAGTCATTTCCGATGAAGTATATGGTCACCTTGTCTATGGTAGCAATCCGTTTGTGCCAATGGGTGTTTTTGGGGATATTGTTCCAGTACTCACTCTTGGAGCCATATCAAAAAGATGGGCTGTACCTGGTTGGAGGCTTGGTTGGATAGCAGTTTGTGACCCTAAAGGCATTCTGAAAGAAACCAAGGTGATTCTGTTGTTCCATACATTTTGTGTTCTTTTTTTATGGAGCTCATTTTAGGTGGTGCAATATCCTTTTGTCAGTTCAGCTTGTTTGTATTTATAGCGAAATCATACTTTTCATGTCTTTTGTCATTTCATCTTTAAGTTCCTGTCGGAATTAGTTCCCTCCACATAGGAGCTTTAACTAGTAAGGTAATTCAATTCTTTATATCGGCTAAGATTTTAGATATAGATAACAACAACAAAGCTTTTTATTCCCAAGGAAATTTTCTTATAGTAGAGATGAAATCTACAAGAATCAGCATGAGATGTTAGAAAAGGAAACATAAACAAAAGCCATATGCACTATTATATAGCTGTAGCAAAAAAGGTTAGCGATCGGTAGCGTAATAATATAACAGATATGGGATATCTTGTAGCAATTTGTTCTGTGTGGGTTCCAGATTATTCTACATGATGAGGTAACAAAAAAGGTTCATATAAAAAAATGTCGTTTGGCATGAAAGAGAACACATTAAAGTTAGAAGAACCACTTTCTAACAATGTACTTCCCGTGTGCCAAAATATTTTACGAGGAAACAAGAAGGAGAGAGGCAGAGATAGAGATGTATTGGAAAGAGAGAAAGATGTATTGGAAATTGAGAATGGCAATTATTTTGTGCAAACTGGAGATGGCTTAAGTGTCAATTATTTTAGGACGGAGGGAGTACTAGTTGGCAATGTTAAAAATAAAATTCAAGGTATCTTGATGCGTGTTTTTCATTTGTATGGCATCGAATTTGTAGTGTTGGATAATTTATTGTGTGCCAACTGCTAACGTTACAGTCAATATGCATAGAAAAGCTCTAATTTAGAGTATAGTGTACACAGATCTGTACATGAGATTTTTTTATTGGTTCTTGAATTAGCTCTTTATATGATATTGTTTATTTCATATGACTCGAGTAATTCCATCGTTACCTATTTGTATTTCATTGACCTTAAATGCTAGGTTTCTCATTCACTCAGAAGCTTTGCAAGATTAACAACAGATCCTGCAACATTTATTGAGGTTAGTTGGATTGATATTGATAGGCTTTATACAGTTTCTTTTTTCCTGCATATCAGATCGTGGAGAGAAGAGACTCGGGCCTCTTGGTTACTCTCCTTTTTTCTAGTGAAACATCTAACATTTATTGTAAACCATTACGTTAAGAAAGGGTCATGTCCAGTTTGCTACTCAAACTAATATACTAACTCAACTGTCTTTTAAGTTTTCAGTAGTCACCATATCACAGAATGTTCTCATGATGTGCATTGAAAAGAAAGAATCCTCTAAGTTTTCTGGTCTGTTCATCAGGGAGCTATTCCTCATATTATAAAGAACACAAATGATGATTTTTTTAGAAAGATTGTGAAGTTGTTAAAGGAGACTGCAGATATATGTTACTATGAAATAAAAGAAATCAAGTGCATTACCTGCCCCCACAGACCAGAAGGGTCGTTTTTTATGATGGTAAGAGAAATAAATAACGTTCTTTACATTGTTCGAAAGCTGCTAGGCTGATATAATGGTCTGCAGGTGAAACTAGATGTGTCGCAACTGTCAGATATAAGTGATGACGTGGATTTCTGCAGAAAGTTGGCAAAGGAGGAATCGGTCATGCTATTGCCTGGTATGTCGTAGAAGATAATAGAAACATAGTTCATCTCATCAAGCATCAAATACATGCATGCATTTTTTTTAAAAAAATATAAGGTGCGTAACTCTGCTTATTTGTGTGCCACTGTCAGACAATGCTGTAAAAGACCGACATCCAGTAATTGGTTCCTCGTGCATGTTCGATTTGTGGTTATATAGTTTGTCCAAACCAGTGTATGAAAGGCGTAGGCGACCTAACAGAACGTTTTCTAGAGCATTGCTAGCACAAAATGTCTGCTAAATGGCTTGGCAGCCTTATATAAATTTACTTACTGCTTTTGCAGGTACAGCATTAGGCAAAGAGAACTGGTTGCGCATCACATTTACTACAGAACCGCCGAAACTGAAGCAGGGGCTCGAAAGACTGAAATCCTTTTGCGAGAGGCATCAGTCAGAGGTCAACTGATCTTTACATGTGCCTTTGCGTTAATAAAGAGGAGTTCTCAGTAAAACATCACATTTAGTGATTTAGATCAAACATTTTACTATGTGTGCATGGAACAACGAAGTACGAAAATCTGTATGCTACCTACCTACTAGACTACTGTGACGGAATTTATTCTTGGATCGATTCCTTTGCCAAACGGATGAACAGTTTCCGAATGCAGAGGAAACAAAATCCTCCATTTTCCTTTAGAAATTCTTTAATCCAAAAATAAATAAATCAAAGTTGCCATGTACCGTTAGGATTCGAGTTTACTCGCGAGCTAGGTTTGACAAGTTGCGGAATGCAGTTTGCCAAGAGGTGGCAAAAGACTGCACACATGGCATGATTGAAGCAAATCCCGCAAACCGTCAAACATATACACTCCCTCAATTTCAAAGTATTTGAAACTTTAAATGTTTGTTCAATGTAATCATTTCTCGGGATAAGACAAAATCTGGTGGGTTAGTGGGTGAGTGAGGAATTGATAAGGTAGTGTAAAACGAGGGGTATATATGACTTTTCTCACATTAATTATTTTTATCTCAGAATTCTATAAATGCTCACATTATAGAACGGAGTTAGTACATGGCAAGCGACAGTGAGCAAAATGGTAAAATCTTTGCGACGACTGTCTCCCACTCTGCTCCGCTTCACAGGCAATGGATGGCGGCAAATGATGAAGCTTCAAGTTGCCGAACCCGGCGAGAATACCATTACACGCTACTTGATGGACCTGCATCTGCATGGCTGCCTAGACAAGCGCGGCCCGCGGCCTGTGATGAGGCTAATACTCTGCGGCCCATGACGAGGTTGGTTGCTAGCGAGGAGTTTTTGTCCACAACGATGGTAAAGATATGAATGAGATCGGAATTTTTGAAGGCCTAAAACTAGTTCTACCAATTTAAGCATCTGCGGAGGACCTTTTTGCAAAAGTGGCCGGGACAGGCCTAACCGTCGGCCGCAGCCGTCTCTGCGCCGCCCGCCGACCGCGCCGGGATAAGGCTGGCCTTGCTCGGGACGCGCACTGCGTAGGACCCGCTACCCGGGATAAGGATCCCCTCCCCGGGCGTGCCGTGCCCATCTCTTCCTCTCTCGCTCCCACACTCCAGAGCCAGCCCCGCCATCGCCACCACGGCCGCCTCCGCCCAACCTCGTCGCCTGACCACATCCGGCCACCTCTGCTTGAACCAAGGACATATAAAGCTGCGTCAGAACCGACTCTATCTGCTCATGGCATAATTTTCCTCCCTCCCGCCGTGATCCGTGTGAATCGATGAGTTCTTTTCCCGGCGGCGCCAGTGCCGGCCGTTCCGACCTCCCGACCCAATACGCCACCGTGGGTAAGCCTCCTGCCCTATATCTTCATCTGAGCCATGCATGATTCTCTCAAGTATGTGTAGGCGGCTTGTTTTCCTCTTTTCCGGGGTGAGATCACCGGAATCCGGAGTTTCTCCGCCCGCCACCGCCGCTGCTCGCCACCGTCCTCCCCTCACCGACGACCCACACGCTCGGTGAGCGCCTGACCATGTCCACTTGCCCGGCGCATCCGCCTCCACTTTCTTCATCTCACGGAGCTCTCTGAGCCTGGCTCCGGTTCCCCTTCGCCGCCGGCGAGCCGCGCCACGGCTTGCGCCGTGGGCGCGGTGACCGCGCCTGGCCATGCGCCGCGCGCCCGCGCGCGCTTGTGCCGCGAGCGGCAGCCGGCAGGCAAGCGAGCTGGGCCGCTGCGCTGCTGGGCCGGATGCTTTGCACGGCCCAAGATGGATTTATTCCTTTTCTTTTTCAGAAAGAAAATATTTTCCAAATAGGAAAATGCATATCTATTAAATTAAAAATGATAAAATAGAAAAACCAATTTTTTAATACTTGTGATGATAGATTAGGTTTTAGGTGTAATTTTATTGTCCAAAATTCAGAGAAGAAACCTAATAGATTCATATTAATTCCCTTAACATCGAAGAATTATGAAATTCATACTTCTCATTTAGTCTGTTCACTGCTCGCCATGTTACATATTTAATTTCTGCATGTTTTAGCAGTTATGGCTTATGTAGTGTTTTTGTGTTCAGGAATTTCCATATATATTTTATTTACTCATCATTGATTGTTCAATTTTGGTAGGCATTACCCTACTAGAATGCCCCATGACCCGAAAAACCCGTATGATTCTGTCTCCCGGAACCTTATTAGATAAAATTAAAAAGTTAAAATGATAGAATAAGCATATAAATAACTTTTATAATGAATTACCATCATTTTATGTGCTCAAATATTGCATAAGTAACCTAATTAATTTAGAATGTATCTAAATTTGTACAGTCATAAACATCATGTAATTGAACATCATACCATCATGTCTTCTTATTGAGAAAGTTTCATGTACTTTCTTGAGTATCAAATAGAAACTTGATATTTTTCGGTCGAACAACTTTCAGTCACCTGGATATCGGGTTTTGGATTTCCTACCTTTTCAGACCTGTTAATGAAAGATAGTGCAAACAAATGAAAAAATACATTTTTTCATAGGAATACATAAGATACATTCTTAGAATGCATCTTTTTACTAAGACACAGAACCCTACAAATTTTTTAAAGATCAAATCAAATCCAATCACACGGGACCTATTAGCCACGCGTCCGCTCCGCGCGCCGTGCACCCGCCTGCTCCCACGCACAGCCGCGTAACATGCCCCCGCGTGACCCTGTCCCCGCGCTGACACGTGGTTGACCGAACGCTTTCATCGCGTTCAGTCGACTAATTAGTAGGAAAACGTATTAAATATTTTGCATTGCATTGCATCGACTAGGAAATGAAGTTGGCGACGTCGGGAGATGTTGTTGGAGGAGATCAATTATAACCTAAACTCCACTAAGTGTGCCAACAACGAGCAAGTACAAGGCAAGCCTCGATGCACTTTTATGTTTTACAAGTTTTGATTTTACTTCGCATGTATGTGCGTCAGGAATTGTGCGATGTGTATTACGTGTAGGAGTTCATTGAAACCCAAGTTGCACATATGAATCCTTGATCCTATAGGTTGATGCAGTTTTTAGGTATAAGCTACTCGGTAGAATTGGGTATACTTAAGAAAGAGTCATCGGTAGAACATCAGGTAGTCCGGACACCTTCCGATATAGAGCTGTTATTGCTGCTACCATCACATGATGAGAATGAATATAAAACCATACGGGAAAGTTCATGTGTAGAATAAGGTGCTCAGGTTCATCCTTGTTCATCATAGCCTCGTGTGTGTCAATTGAGGACAGCTTCCTTATGGTTCAGCAAGCAAGTATTAAACAATATCAAATGAATACCTTTGATGGGCATCGGAAAACCGACATAACTTAATTACCGTATAGTGTTGCCCGGTAACCCATCCCACTTTCAGGGTGAAGATGGATATGGTGGAATTTTGGTATGTGTTTGAAGGAAGAGTGTACTGGCTACCTATGGTTGACTCCGGCGTGGGCATCGTATAGGGTGACATGCACTCAGGAGGGGTGACGCTAAACGAATGCTAAAGTATCTTGTGAAAGGTAACCATACGTGACTCCTCATAAGTGTGCTTACATTGTATACTTGAGTTTCTCCTGCAAGATTTACATGGATATGTATCATCGTCCCTCGCGGTTATGAGTACCACTTGTGCGGGCAGACACATCTTAGTTAAGAAGAGAAATCTTATGACTATACTTACTATTTTATGCTTAATAATGTATTGCAACCTTGTATGATTAGTATTGCTCACTAAATTTATATTCATGTCTCAATCCTTTTAAATCGGCAACAAGTTGATGTTAGAAATGCTATAGGTGTTGCATTTGCAAATTAAATATCCAGCAAACCGGTCAAACCCTCTGCATATTAGGCGTCGGTGTTAGAAGGGCATGTTGACGGGTAAGACTTACGGAGTATGTTAGATACTCAGGGTTTGTTGTTGACTGTTTATTTCAGATATGCCTTATCAAGGTTACAAAAATAACGAGTACATCAATGAACCACCTAAGGACCGGACCTTTCAGTGGGTCCCTTGCTCATCTCCCCACTATTCTATGGAGTGAAACCATGACGACGAGCTGTCACGGTTTCATGTCAGATATGTATCGATGAAACGTTTAAGCTTCTGCTATGTTTTCGAACTTAGGTTTGAACTCTTTCATGTAATATAAAGCTGAACCAAGTTTGTAATAACCTCTATGTCATGTAACATATGTTTTATCGATGTGTGTACTATTTTGATGCTTGTTTCATGTGTCATCCAAGAAAGATCCTAGTCGGCTATCTCCTCGGTTTCAAGGTGGTTATGCCACACAAACAATAATCAACATATTTTCCTTTTGTAAAGAAGTAAAGGTGTTATTATATTTAGTACTTTGAAGGTCCCTTTAGAGCCTCCACGTTAATCAGTAAAAAATGCTAAAAGATTCACGAAAAAGCTAATTAAATATATAATCATCTATTTGTCAAATCATAATCAATGAGCCTTCAAAGATCAATGTCCTGATATATTTACTGTGTGTGCGTAGCATGAAGACGTATGTCATGCATGGTACATTGCAAAGTCCTTGCCAAAAACAGGGTAACTTGCATACTTAGAGTGTGTTTCTTTCCTGGGGTCTAAAATTTATAGCTGTCACATTAAAAAATAATCTTATTATTTAGGAGTACTAAATAAAATTTAATTCTAAAATAAATTACAGGCCCTTAGACTAATTTACGAGACGAATCTGATGAGGTTAATTAAGTCATGATTAGAAGACGGTTACTGTAGCATCACTTTAGTAAAACATAGATTAATTAAGCTCATTAGATTCATCTAAAAAATTAGCACCAATCTGTCAAAAAGATTTTGTCAGTTAAATTGATCGAAATATTCATAAATAGTAAGATTCTCTTTGATGTGACAGTGCTAAATTTTAGAGGGCAGAAAACGAACGGCCCTTAGACCCCTTCAAAGACCAAGAGCATATGTTCTCGATGATTCCTGAGATGATCAATATGATCCAAAGGCAAAATGTCGTCGCCACGACAACTACGCCGGCGGCCGAGCGACGGCTAGATAGGCGTCCTGTTCTCGATAGCTACCTTTAGCGCGCGGAGAGGATGAGGAGGTGGAGCTACATGTACAGGATTGGTGACGGCGTGTCTGACGACAATGGAAACAGTCAGAACACATATGCAAGCCTCGCATGTGCCGCTCGCCGAACGCATGGCTGACGGCTTTTGAACGAGCTGTCGTCAACTTGTCATGGAGCTCCCGCATTCATAGAACGAGGCACGTATTATTGGAGATCAGCTGGCCGTGATGTATAAAATAGCGAGACAGATGCATCCATTGTTTTTCTTTGATTGGTCCGATGCTTGTTCATGGAATTCCGATGTGCAAAACAACGGCGTGTTCACGGAATTTTGGAAGAAACTCCAAGTTTATATTCAAAATCCATCCCTTTTCCCATAGTATGATAATTATTACAAGGATATTTTCAACGATTTTGTAATGGGGAAGAAAGAAAAGGTGATCCTGATAGATAGTCATATATTTTCTCCTTCAATACTTTAATTCATTTCTACTTCCGGCTCCCATGCATGTTGGTGTATTTTTTCCCAATCAGTCCAATGTTGTTGAGTAAATTCTATATTTTCATTTAGATGCATAATTTATTCTAGCTGGAGCACGGGTGGATGGACTAGCAAACTAATGGATTGCAAATGACTTTATTCTCCTAGTTACATCTATTGTGACCAAGGAAAAATAATATCAAGGTAAGAGAATAACTAAGTAGGAGAAATTGATGAGCAAATATTGCGTGATTTAACAGAAAGATTAGTAATAGTACTAGTCGATTAGTTGTACAATATGCAACGATTATACTATATTAATAAATCAGTTTACAATAATCTGTTGCGCGGGAATATGCCTGAACCGGATTAGTTAGCACTTAGCAGCCATGTGAAGCTGTCCCGTAGAATAGGCAGCTAGCTAGCACACCACGATAAATTCTAAGTTAAGGACTGCACTGTAGAACGGGCACACTAACTGTTTTTTTTTCTTGCGACCTTAGTCGACGAGATCTTTCTATAAATTCTCTCTAGACGGTGGTACACAGCTTCATTCAGCATTGGTTCATTACACATACACAAAACGGTACGTCTTGGTTCTCTATCTTCGTCTCGGCCGGACCCTTCGTCGTTCTTAGTTAACCTACCATGTCTTCAAGCCAGGAGATGGGAGAAGAATATGGTAAGATATATTAATATTCCATATATCAGAAGTGCCATTCACTAGTTTCTTGGTAGTAACAAAAGATTATTCCTTTAAGGATACTATTATTCTGAGAAAATTACGACGAACCCTTCAGATCCAAGCATGCCACCGTCGCTGGACATGTCTGTCGCTTGCCCTCTGCTTACTCCGGCGGCATCAATATTTCCAACAGCAGGTAATTATAAAATAAATAATAATAAATCCAACAGCAGGTAGAAATGGGTGCATATATAGTTTCACGTGCATGAAGGTCTCCACTAGGAGAACGGAAAAATAGCAGCCATTTTAGTCAACGTCGATATAACGTTAACCAATGTTCCATAATTTCGAAAATTCATGGGATAAATGATGCCTCATCAGTGACACATCGTTTCAACTTGTTTCTAGCATCGGACTATTATAGGCTCGATGAACTGCTGACAAAAGAGGAGAAGGATTTACGAGTCAAGGTCCGGCAGTTTATGGAGAAAGAAGTTGCTCCCATAGTACCTAAGGTCTGTGCTTGAACTGAACCATTATACTAGTTTTCTAGCGGTACTGCCGTCATTTATGGACTAATATTGTGTGATATTGGTACATTCTCTGATCCTTTGTTTATCACTTCCTGTCCCATAGTACTGGGAGACAGCAGAGTTCCCGTTGCACCTGATTCCAAAGCTAGGCTCCCTCGGAATTGCTGGTGGCATTATTAAGGTATAAATAGTCAATGGGATTAACATCCAGTTAGTAAAATAGACTAAAGTAAAAGTAAAGACCATAAATAGCAAGATTCAAATCAGGCACATATTTGCAGTGCCAACCTTGTCATATTTGTAATCTTAACATTATATAGTTTGTAAATACTCCCTCCGTCCAGATAAAGAGTGCGCATTAGCAAAATCGTTTTTTCCACAAAAACAGTGCGTATATCTGTTGAGTCCGTTTAGCCGCTCCGTTCTACGCGTGCGCCGTCGCTAGATGAAGACCAGATTAATTACGGCATCGACTCCTCTCCCTCGACCAAGCACTCGTATTTATGTAGGGCACTACGGTGATTCGTTTCCCTGGCCTCCTCTCCATCGCGCTTCTCGTCAGCCGCGTTTTCTTCCGTCCATCAGCCGTCTCCTCTTCCATTGACGAATTCAACTGGCAGGCCATCACTTTCTTCAGCAGAGTCATCATCATCTTCTCTGGAAGATCCAGATTCTAAAAAAAGAGTACGGCTCGCCATTGTAACCAAAGATCACGTATCACATGGAACAATTAAACATGGAATCTGAATTCAAATTTACCTCCATTGACGACTTCAACCGGCATGGTGTTAAGACCCAATTCAACTCCTCTTGCAGCAGATTCATGGTTATCTTCAAACGGCACATCGTTAAGATCGAAATCTACTCTTGCAGCAGATTCATCTACTTGAAAAGGCAACAATACATATCGTGTGAAATCGAGAACAGAAAATTAGAGAAGATAGGGAGGAGGTCCAACCTTCATCAAGTGTCTCAATGTTGAGGTCGATGGCCGCCATTGTTTCTGGTGCGAAGGAACGGAGAGAGAAGACGAACACATAACCTAGAACCTCAGCTTTTATATGGAGCGGTGGTGAAAATTTGGATCGTGGGCGCGGTGTGGTGAAAATTTGGATTGAGGGCGCGGTGGAGAAATTGTTTCCAGGGCGCGACAATGAAATCTGTTTGATGGCGCGACCTTGAAAAATTGACGGCTGCAAAATCCCGTTTTGCTGCCGCCATTATCGGGCGTCCAAAAGGAAGGAATCGCCGAACATATGGATAGCTCCATGACACATGGGCCCAGGAAGGAACATTTATATGCAGTCCAACAAATACGGATCTTAATTGACATGCGGGAGGAAACGTTCTTGTGGCTAGCCATCGGGAGAAACGACGATTAATATGCAGCAGTTACCTCCTTGGTCTTTGTAGCCAAGGGGAATACGCACTCTTTATCGGGACGGAGGGAGTAATAGTTATTATTGTCGTTACACATATAGGATAGCCAATTTCATGTCTTATGTTGCAATAAACCCTAGAAAGTCAATTTAAAAAGGACATTACATTTTTTGATTCGATATATTTTGTCCTTAGTTACTCTAGGTGGAGTGGTGAATTTGCATATTAGTAAATACATCATAATCCCGCTTTCTCTAAAGTTTACACTTTTCTTGCCGTGTTTTCTTCAGGGTCATGGATGTCCTGGGCTATCTGCAGTTGCTTATGCTATGTGCATTTCAGAGATGGCTCGTGTAGATACAAGCATTGCCTCTTTCTCTCTGGTTCAGTCTTCTCTTGCAATGCTTAGTATAGGTGTGTATCAATCATAAGGTTATAATAACAAGATGAGAAAAACACGTAAAGGCCCGGAAATTCTCATTATATTGTTTTGCTAATAAACTTCTTAAATAATATTAGGAAAATAAGAAGGAACAATGTCTCAAAAAGCCTCATCACTAGTCTTTAGTTAAGAGAAGAAGAGTGTATGGCCTAGTTACCATGCCTGTCTGTAGGCTGTAGCATTGTATCTTTATCTAGTTTGTCGAGTTCTAATACATTTTATTAGCTAGGGCTACACATAACATTTACTTTTAAACTTATACACATATTAGCAAAAATAAAAAATACATTGCTAGCAAAAAAGATTATGTCTTGATCATCCTTATGTGGTAAACTGAGCAGCACAGCTAGGATCGGAAGCGCAAAAGGAGAAGTATTTACCTCCGTTGAGCCGAATGCAGAAAGTTTGCGTATACGTAAGTGAAGAAATCAGGATCTCAGTACGTCAAATGGAAGCCACACAAAAGCTACTTCTTGTCCTTGACTAATATCTTGCACACTTTCAGGCCTTGACAGAGCCAGACCACGGCAGCGACGCGAGCTCTATGAGCACCAAGGCCAGGAAGGTAGGTAGTTGCCTCTACCATGGCAATGACAGTATGTCACTGCAATAATGAAATGATGCATGCTGTATTGATCTGTCGCTGCCGAGGAAACTGTGAAAATATGCGGTAACAATTTCCTTCTCCGGTATTAGGTCCCTGGAGGGTGGATCCTCAACGGCCAGAAGCGCTGGCCGGCGAACAGCAGCTTCGCAGACGTGTTCGTAGTGCTCGCTCAAAACACTGTCACCAACCAGATCAACGGGTTCATCCTGAACGCTGGGAGCCCCGGCCTGAAGATCGGCACCATTGGGAACAAGATGTCGCTGAGGATCATCCAGAACTGCGACATAATTCTGGAGGACGTGTTTGTGCCCGATGACGACCGCTTGCCCGGCGCCAACAGTTTTCTGGATCTCGTGAATGTAAGTTGTTTCAAAATTAGCATCACTGGTGTCTTCAACATCAACATGGATGCTGATCATTGATTGCCCGTAGGCTCTGTCCGTGGCGCGCATCATGGTGGCTTGGGTGGCCGTCGGGGTAGCGATGGGGGTGTACGACGCGTGCCTAAGGTAAAAAAAGATCACCTCATCTCGTGTTCAAGTATAAATGGTAAAATAAAAACTCTTGAAATTGTTGTGAGAAACACGTGCATCTGATCGATGGAGCAGGTATCTTGGAGAGAGGAAACAGTTCGGTGCACCACTGGCCGCGTTCCAGCTGAACCAGGAGAAGCTGGTGAGGATGCTGGGCAACATCCAGGCCATGTCGCTCCTCGGATGGCGCCTCTGCAAGCTGCACGACGCCGGCCAGGTCACCGTCGGTCAGGCCAGCATGGGCAAGGTGATCAGCCATTCAGCCTGCAGACACTTCGTTTCTGAACGAGTCCATCAGAAAAATTCGAGATAGCTTCATACATATCCAGATCAATGCTTCTCATAATGATAAATACTAAAGACAGCTTTCGGTCAAAAAAATACTGAAGACAGCCGTTGGGTTAATTCGTAGGCATGGATCACGAAGCAAGCAAGGGAGACGGTGGCGCTTGGCAGAGAGCTCCTCGGCGGGAACGGCATCGTCACGGATTTTCACGTCGGCAAGGTAATTCATCATCTTATTGTTCCTTGACTGCTGGCGTTAGTGCAGTCTGTCAAGATCATCCTTCTGATTATGTGACGGCTACATGCAGGCGTTCTGTGACATGGAGTCAGTGTACTCATACGAGGGCAGCTACGACGTCAACGCGCTGATTGTTGCAAGGGAGATAACAGGCATTTCCAGCATTCGTCCGGCTAGCCGCCTCTAGGGCTACCAACAAACAACGCATTGCCAAATCAAAGATCAAGCAGAGACAAAACAGAGCATGCTGTTGTTTTGGGTCAAACTTTACCTGATTGTATTGTATGACACATAGTAATACACACGATAAGGGGCTTACTAGTTACTAGTACTTCTTTGAATCTTTGATGGAGCATACTGTGCTACGAGTAGTACTATAGGATCTTGCACTGCAGGAAATTCTGGCAATTAGATTTTTCTTGATATCTCTTGTACGTCCGGTGTCTCAATAATTTCATCACAGCATGAGTGCTGCACTGACTATTAGCATGTCGAACGCTGCCTCGTTTTAACTGCCGTGGGTCACGCAAGGAGTGCTGCAGCCTTTGCAGAGGGGAGCGCCACTGCATCGCGGCCAAGATTTATTAGGTATATGTGGGCGGCGATGCATTGCATGCGTACCCACCCACCCGTTGGCAGGAAGAGGCAAGGCCTACCATGCTTCCATTTTTGGAGTTGCGATCTTTCATCTATTCGGCCGAAACATTCATTTTCAGAAATGAAAATCAAATTTCTGCATATAGTTACTTGTAATAACTGGTTTTAAAATGCCCAAGAAAGACACATTACAGTAGCTTATTATGTTGACTTGGCAAAGAATATTTTCAGTTCTGTGGCCCCATAGTCTTCCTTAATCGCGCTTAACATTATTACAACTTCTGATTTCTGGACATTTGGATACGTATCCTGCAAGAACTGTGGAACTTATGTCGTTGCTTTTTTCTCGCTGCTGCTGCAGTCCAGGCTTTTGCTCCCTGCCGTTTACGTACCATTAAAGGCCGACGCTCCCACGGCATGTCCTGCCACCGCCACAACAAAATGCTCGTCCATATAAATCTGCACCCTGCATCACCACCTTCTAGCTCGGCCACCCTTTCCTCTGCATTTCAGAAACAGAGCAAATCCATGGAGATGGAGGTAAGTCATGTGATGTGAGCAAGAACTCATCATATTATGCAGCACAGTGAAATTCCTCTTTCTCTAGTTGATGGTACCAAGTTACTACTAGCCATCTTTTATCCAAGGAAAATGACTCTTTGGTTTGCTGTTACAATACTACTAGAAGATTATGGGTTGCCAGATCCCAGCGTTTGGGTTGTGGAACTACTGCCACGACCTGTCCATCACGCAGTACTTCGACTCGGCCATGCAGGCCAGGCTCATGAAGCGCTGGAGCCATCGTGGAGACGGCGCCGAGAACAATGGCAGCGAACAGCTTGCCTTGTTCCGGAGCTACTCCTTTCAACGCAAGCCACCCCAGATTAAGGTATATACGCACTGATAAGAGCACACTCTTTTTGATTGAAATTTCACTAATTTGATTTGGCATTGTCGGGCCAGGTGATAAGGAGGGAAGTGGGCAAGCACTGCAATGGCGGGGAGCTGCCCCAGGACGGCGGCGTGAAAGCTGAAGTTGGAACCTGTTTTTCTTCAAATAAACAAGTTGGAGCTGGTACAGTGAAGCGCAATGTTGTCATCAGGGCTGTGGATGAGGACCTGTACAAGGTACCTCAACCGCTACTATACCAGAAACCTAAAAAGGTATAAATACACATACACTAAACGAAAGCTGTGGATGTTGCTTCTGGAGTTTATAACTGAAACATATGCCTAGCTGCAAGCTTGATGTACAAACCTGCTCTCTAGTGGTGCTTCTTCCCTCCGTCCACAACATATGAATTACCTTTTAGATACATACTGGTATTATATTACCAGACAAATTACATATTCCAAAGAAGAAAATAACAGTTTTTAGTCTCAGATAATAGTTCCCCGTAGACATAATAAAAATATTAGACAAGAAGTGTTTAAGTACTTCACCTAGTCTAACACTATTTTTTCATCTCAAACTTTCAGATGCGAAAGGTGGTCTGGAGCATGTGGATTGGATGCCTGGGTTTGGATTGCATTGTCTGAGAAATCATGAAGTAGCTGCTCTGTTTCTATTATCTGTCCAGAGAATAATTGTTATGGATCCCACTAAGAGTGAATGTTATATTTTTCCGTGTCTAAATCTGTTTGCCTTCAGTTTCCTTGCATTGCTCCAGTCATTTTGATAGTAGTTGTTCCCTCTTTGTAACTTGGCACTCTTTTCACCAGCTGGCAGAGCTGCAGTATAATGAAGATGAACTTTGCAGTCAGGTTGTACGACTGAGGCAAAACTTAATGCCAACAAGATGCACATTCACTTCTTTAAACAATCAACCGCTGCAGATGTACCACTGAGCAAACTGAAAAACCAGTATGAAGTCCCCATTTATCCGACCCTCAAAGTCAAAAAGTACTCATTTCTAAACCTTTCATCATTTATTAAGATAAGTAAACAATGAAAATGCACAACACACTTGGCACTCCCAAACACTCTACAGCTCCCGCCAGACAACGACTCCAACCCAGTCGGCCATCATGGTCATGGCAACAGCTTCCGAAGGCTTTGCCCTTGTCCAACACTTACATTTCCTGGGCAGTGGAAGCAGCTCTGAACACAGTAACTGCGGTGCTTTCAAAAGCACCACAGTGAGGATTAAACCCTTCCATTTTAGATGTAAAAGAAAAAAACCTTCCATTTCTGACAGACTACCCTGTGCCACCAGAACCAGAACGTTGAGCACTGGCAAATGTGTGTGCTGCCAGAGGATGAACCTTTTGCAAGACATAGAACCACACTGGAGGCCAAGACAGAACCTCCCAGCAGGTGATTGATGCTTCTCATCACCCTAATTGCACAAAGGACATTTGGGTGGGGATGTTAAAGCTCCTCTTGGTGTATTATTAGATGTCCCCTCTTGTGGAGCAAAAGCCACATGAAAAACGAGATCTATCTATCAAAATTTTGAAACAAAAACCTACATGATTTACCGGTGATGTCTTTTGTGTCATGATTGACAAGAGAAAAACAATTTTACTTACCTCTATCTCTGCATCTTCTGGTATACGGTAGTGGCATAAGCAATGTAACTTCTAGGCTGAAGTTGCCTATCCAGATCTACAGAATCTAGCACGGGCTTACCATTACCTGCAAAATAACAATTACAATGAAAACAATTTCGAAGAACAGAATGTAGCTAAGGTCCTGTTTGTTTCAGCTTATTTGGGGTCAGATTATTTAATCTAGATCAAATAATCTAGGTGAGTAAACAAACAGGCCAGCTTATTTGATGAGATTAAATAATCTAGAGGCTAGATTATCATAATCCAATAAGCACCTCAAGAGGTGCTTATTTTCAGCTTATTTGACAAAAGACCCACTACCCTTGTATAATTGAAAGAAATTACCCACCTTACCATCAGCGTGGACCCCACCTACCTCACACACATGCCGTCACCGGCAACCACAGTATCTTCCTCCTCTTCTTCTCTTTCCTCTTCCATCTCCTCCCCAAATCCAACCAATCCTTCATTTTTTCACTTTCTCGCTAGATCCGTCGAGCAAACGGTCGCTATGGAACCTCCTGATCGCGATGATCCTGAAGAATCTCTCTCCCAAGCCTTAGCCCACTGAAAATTGTTGAAACGGGTATTATTTAGCTATAATAGCAAAAGGGTATTATTGTCTTCTCGCACCTAAGTACTAAAATATGAATATCATAGCAGAAAGCACATCTTCTACATCACAATGGTAATCTGTACCTCAGTAGAAGAAGACATGTAGAATGCTCTTAAGGTCTTAGATGATGCCTTTTCTTTGCGTTCATAGTGCTTGGTCCACCAAAGCTTCACATTTTAGATCCCTAGTTAACTTGCTAGGTAGCCCCCTGAGTCTAATCAGAAAACAGCTGGGGGCATGCTTCACTCTTGTTGGACTCCGCATGGCTAGGAGCATGTTTATGATCCAACATGTCCCAGACTAGAAGATCCAACACTTTGTATGTAGCTTCTCTTCCATGATGCAATAACTGATCAGATGTAAACACATGGACATGGTTCTTGATGCACAGCCAGCTGCATGACTGAGCCTTAACTGCTCTTTGATCTTCCATTAACCTTAACACTCTAGCCATTTTGTCCCACTTGCATCTGGAACCATAAATTTGAACCAAAATAGTATACGGCAGCGATGATATTGATTTCAGATCCAACATCCTTTCCGCAATGCACTCTGCCATGCGAACATTCCCTTGAATTATGCATGCCTCGAGAATTTCAGAGAAAGCAGCAGCTCCACATTTCTGCAACCTCTCCTCTGTATAATTTACTGCCTCTCTGAACATTCCTGCCTTGCTTAATATATCTACCATACAAGCATGGTGCTCAAGGCTAGGCATAACATGGTATTTATCCTTAAATAGGGAGATTATATCCAGTCCTTCAGTTACCAAACCTTTCAAGCTGCATGCAGACAAAGCTCCAAACAGAGTTATCCTGTCAGGTCGGATACCGTACCTGATCATCCTTCGAAACATTTTAAGAGCTTCTTTATCTCTTCCATTTTGCGATAGACCAAGCAGCATTGTATTCCATAAGACCAAATCCTTAGAGTCAACTGCATTGAATATTTTTCTGGCATGTTTCATCAAACCCAATTTGCAGTACATGTCAGTTAGGGCAGTAGCGACAATTGCATCATTGCCAAATCCAAGTTTAGAAACAAGGCAATGGATTTGAGTGCCCTGTTCCATCAAACCAAAACATGAACTCCACCTCAAGACACTGGCAAAAGTGAACTCGGTTGGAACAACACCATTTCGCAGAGCCTCCACAAAGAGGTTGAGGGCTTCTTCCATTAAGCCACTCCTTGCATAGCCCGATATCATCGCATTGCAAGGTTCTGAGCTCCATGTTGTTGTCATTCCTCTGAAAAGCCGAACAGCATGAGACAATCTGTCAGACATGCAGAGGAAGGAAATAACAGCACTACAAACGATGGAGTTTGAAAGGAAACTTGTTTTGAGGCATAGGGCGAGAATCTGGTCACCCTTAGTGAAGTCCTCCATGTCAGAGCAGGCACTTATCACCGTGGACACAGTGAAGCCATCAACTGAAAGGCCTTTGCTCCTCATAGACCGGAAACACTCGAATACTCCAGCGCTGTGAGACTGATCCTTACAAACGGCCATGAGAGAGTTCCATGAAGCGGCATCCAGTTCTTGCGTGCATGAGAAGACCCGCACCGCATGCTGCACGAGGCCAATTCTGCGGTGCATATCAATGAGGGCGTTTCCAACTACAGCATCATGGTATGCCAACTCATGACGGACAGCAGCTCCGTGAAGCTCCAGGCTATTACACACAGAGCGAATCGCCGAAGAAATAATGGAGAGGGTGAAGCTGGTGGGCCGGACACCCTGTGCCCTCATGTCGTAAGCGATCTGGAACGCATCATCCGGACGTGAACCGGCAATGTAACCGGAGATGATGGAGTTATAGGAGACGGCGTCCCTGCGGGGCATTCCGTCGAACAGCCTGCGCGCGTCCTCAAGGAGGCCGGAGGAGACGAGCGCGGCGAGCAGGATGTTGTGGGAGAATACATTTGGTTTGGCGGCGGGCACGTGGCGCAGGAGCACGATCGCGGAGGAGGGGGCGCCGAGACGGGAGTAGGCGGCGGCGAGGCAGTTGGCGAGGTACGGGGAGCAGAAGAAGGCGCGGGAGCAGCGGAGGAGGCGGGCATGAACCGCGGCCACCGCAGCGGGGGTGGCGCAGCGGGCGAGGAGCGCAGCGGCGGCACCGGGAGTCACGGACGGAGCTTCGGACGGCGACGGGGAGGAGGAGGGCATCGGCGGCGCAGCGGCGCGGCGGTTCCTTTTGCCATAGGGATGCGGCGCGCGACGGCGCGAGTCCTATTCCGCTTCCGCCTATTGCGGTTGAAGGATTCAGGCTACCTGCTTGTTGTTTAATCTGGGCCGTCCGCAAGTATTTTTTGGATGAGAACTATCGCATCTATAATAAATTGTGGAGTCGATCACATAAGAAAATAGACATATTTCGCTTTTTAGTAATAAAAAACTGGCATAATTTTTGTTATTCGAGGGAAGGCATATTGTACTACAATCACTTGTTATTAATAAAAAATGGCATGTCAAAAAATAGCACATTTTTTATTAATCTAGGGAAGGCATATTCTATTACAATCGCTTTTTATTAATAAAAACTTGGCACGTTTTGTTTTGTTATTCAAGGGAAGCCATATTCTATTACAGTCCTTCGTTTCAGAATATTTGTTAACTTTAATTTCACTATTCAATATTTAATCATTTGTCTTTACTACAAATATTTGTGTAAACAATTTTACATGACATGTTTAAAGTACTTCCAATAATTCATATCATTATTTTTAACAAACAATTGAACAAATATAGTTAGTCAAAGTATGAACGACAAGTATTTTGAAGTTTGTAGTAACTACCCGTTGGGTGGAAAACTATCTTCAGAAAAACGATTTGGGAAACAAATGGGCTTATAAAGCAGACACCATATCTAAGGAAAACGAGGCCTGGTTGCGGAGTGGTGCAAGTGCAACAAACAGGCTACATGGGCCTGAGCGAATGTCTCGCATCATCGAACTGAACTAGTCCTTCCATAGGATCTACCACTTCTCAATCCCGAGCAAGTTCTCAACAAACGCATGATTACAGTTCACTGCTCACCGTCATCTAATTTCTAATCATATCTACACTAGTATGAACAAAATATTCTGCAACCAGTATGGTGGATTCAGTTGACAGACAGGTACTGGCTATTCGACGTCCCAAGGTCAACTCTCATATCTTCGTTCACTTCTGCTCAACCACCAAGTACGCTGCAGCTTCAGAACATTATGTTTCCTCTGGTCCTAAAGTCGAAGCAACCCTCTTCAACGGATTACACAAAAACCAATCCTGAATCTCGAACCAGTGCTTGCATTTTGGTCAGACAAAAGGTATCTTGTTAGTCTTCTGTCATCATTGATTGATCATCTCCATGAGTTCTGTTTATTCCCTGTGAACTACATTTCATTCGGCAGTGCTGATACCAGTAACGCAGTATCACCATGCAAAAGAAAGCTACACAAAGAGATGTTCTATGTCAAGTTTGCCTTACATAAGCAAATAAAACAAACAGATAATGGTATCTGAAGTCAACTGTGTTTCCGTGTCACCACTTTATTTAAAAAATGAAAGCATAACTTGGGTAGTTCGATAGTACGCATTCTAAAATGAGACCATCCAGGACATGCAACATTGCACACATTCTAATAATCTAACCAACCCTTAACCAAAAGGATAGTTAATGATCATAAAAACCCTTTTGTACATTGATTAACTTCCAACTCGATTTTCAAAGTGATGTGTATGAACTTCTTAAGTTAATTTGACGTTCAAGCCATAGACTTCTATGTCATTGAACCCATTAGCAGTACATTAAGTGTGCAGTGTGCACTTCTACTATACCAAAATTGTACCGCTATGGACATCACGAGTCATAAACACAAAACCTAACAGTCAAACTTTATTGTGATACATTAATAGATCTTAATAAAAAGAATTATAACAATGCACAGTTTAATTAAAGTTTAGGATAAGCTTATGAGATTTAGAGCAAAAGAAATTCAAGGATGAAGATGCACAGTTCTCCATTTTGCTTTCCGGGCGCCAGCCATTCACTGTGCACTATATATTTCATTTCAGTCATTTAGACTAAAGATGGAACTTAGCAGCTATCCTGGTTAACCAAAGTTTGATACCCAGTTTTCATGGTATTGCATTGTCTTCAATGAAAATTAATTTTTTTTGTTTCAATATACAACTGAATAAGCAATTCTTCATATTTTAGTATTTATAGAATTACTGCAAAAATCTTGAACGGACAGCATAGCCACTATCCCTAAATACTGTTTTCTGGGTTCTTATGTACAATTAAGCAAAAACATATAATATGCTTAACGACATTCATTTATTTTAATATCTTATTGCAACAATAAAAGATTACCCAAGGAGTTTATATAAGCATGTTGTTTCAATGCAATGAATTTTCACCATTATACCTGCCAAAATGCGTGTCTTCACAGTAAGTAAGTTCCAGCAGGTAGTCACTCCAATGGCCATAACAAGTTTCTTGCGTGGACAGGATTTCCATGCATTTAGAATCCGGTCCTTCAAACCTTTAACTGGAAAAACACAGTGCAATGACTATTTGGACATTGAGAAAGCATTCCAAACAAAAGGAGTAAATGTTGCATACCTTTTGTGTGAATTTGACTCGAATAGCAGCTATAAAGTTTTGGAAGTGTAAAACAACCAAAAAATCCTGCAAGATTTTCAACTTTTCATCATTTCCAAGATGATATATAGGTGCAGTCATACAAACATTTAGCTTATACAATCATACCTGTTGCTAAAAGCCTCCATGTGGTCAGCAAATGGCCAAATTTAGCACCAAATAGAAGAAGAGGCAACACCTAAGATTACACGAATCAGATACCACACGATCAAATCAAAAAAATCCTTAATTATATCTCCAGGAGATAGGGCAAGGAATAAAATGTAAGGCTTACTTTGAGAGTCATTGATGCATCACCAGAAAAAACTGATTGGACTATAGATATGATTGTGTTAACAACTGGCAAGACAGCTCGAGCAGCACGGCGTACGTCTTCGTCGGTCAGTTGGAATTGTGTTTGGGGTTCACCCTGCTGTCTGTTACAGTTCAGCAAATAATTCAACAACACATTATATCAACAGAAATTGCAGAGTAGAACGTTAGTTAATTATACCTCTGAAATACGGAGTCCTTGAAGAAAGCTAAGCCCAACATCACAACACCAAACCGGCAACCCACTGAGATTGGACTGTAAGTTACAAGGCAACATTAAACACCAAATTAAAAATATGCAGCACGTGGAACAAGATTGTGATAGAATACAGTTAAAATTCTGCATGCCTGAAGTTGATGTCTCTTGACAAAGAGCAAGAGATGAAAACCATAGATCCAGAGCCAAACCAAAATGCCGATCTGGCAACATTATTCCACATAACCAAGTCAGTGGCCATCTCCCAAAGAAATTCACAGCCATTCTGCAGGTTATAATTAGCTCCTGTTTACAAACAAAAGATGACCATCTTTAGATGAAATACTGATAAGAATATTGAGTATAATACCACATCAAAGAGAAGCATAGCAGCAAAATCAGACTTTTAGAACTCAAATGGTTTACTGTATGAAATTATGAATGAATCCATGGGCAGGAGCAACACTTGCCTATTAAAGAATTGACAGGCATGAAACTTATTTTAACTCACTGTAATACCATGCAATTGAAAGAAAAAAATACTTTGGATATATCTTAGATGATTGGTAGTCAGAATCACAAAATATGTGATAATCCCTGTCTCAAATCCATATGATGTGTCAGAAAATTATGCATATTCTAATGGAAAACTGAGTTCAAATGGACAGCAGTGGAGATCCTTTGCACTTAAATTTGTAACCATTATGTTTATTCGTTAAGACAAAGATAATTGCATCCATTGTTTAAACAAAACATACTTAAACTATAGATGTGCTATGTGCATTCAATATATAACAAAAACTAAAGAATCAAAATGTTACAATGAAAGGAACTCATAATTCCAACCTCTGCATTGTTAAATTGTGAATTGTAAAATGGCTGACCACTACCCAAACCACAATTCCGAAAGCAAACTAAATTACTCATTTACTGATAAGTTGGGAGGAAGCAAAATGCAGTAATTTTTGCTAACATCGCAGCCAGATCAGTCCTGTGGTCAGCTAACACTCAAAGCAAAATAATGCACAGAAGTCCCTAGGACTGTAAACTGGAGAATCTTAGATTCACCTGACCCTCTTTGGCTCAACCAAATCAAATACAGAGGCTTGGCAGTGACCCTAAGGTTCTCCAATTACACCCGTGGAAGTCCCTTCCACCAAGTCAATTAAGATATACAACCCAATGCCAAAACAACAGACAAGCAAAATAAAATCCTATTGAAATCTATCAGCATCTACAGAAAGTACAACAATTCACTACATTAACAGAAGGAGCAATCCATACAATCCTAACACCAATGATGTCATGAAAGCAAAAAATCCGTTCACGACAGCTTTGCATTTCCTGATTCCCTCGATGATATGTAAGTGGAGTCACAACATCATAAACAGCATTGCCTCTGTTTCGAAAATGAAATGTGACACCATCAAGCAGCAAATTTCAACAGGAAGCTTGTACTAAGGTCAAAACATAAAAAATCATACCACTGACAGTTATGTATTTTATCTGAACCCTAAAATTTTAATCGAGTGAGGTTTACTAGCATTTGCTCACCGAGAGTCAATTCTGTGGTAGGATAAGGGACTATGGCCAAGCTCGAACCCTCCTCCTTCAGTGACACCAATGATCTCTTGGATGCTTGTGCCTTCCCGGTTGTCTTCCTCTTTCGCACTTTCCCCACGGCATCCTCCATCACCTCCTTCCCTTTCTCCTCCCTCCCCACCCCCGCGCCCTCCTCACATTCCTCTGAACGGGCGACGCCGGTGCCGATGTCTCTGCATCCGCAGCGCGCGGCTCCCTCGTCCCGCGGCGCTTGCTCCGGGGCGACTCAGCGGGGGCCGTGTCATCGTCGGCAGTCGCGGGGCGCGCCCTTTTGGCCCGGCAAGCCCGGATGGGGCGGCCACCGCGAACGTCCCCGCAGGGAGAAGGGGAAGCAGGGGATGGCAACGGCGGCGGAGGCGCCGCACTCGCGTCGGAGGGCGGCACTGGGGTTGGGGCGGGGTGGCTCGACGACGACGAGTCGACTTCCATTTCCATGGGTTTTGGCTTGGTCGGCACAAGAAATTTGTTCTTTTATTATGCATTTGTTACATGTATGAAATCGAATTTGCGCCTCACGTCACGTATCCTTATTTCGGAACAAGAACTTTACTAATTTTTTTAAGTAAATGTTCTTATTTTCAATAACTAATGTATGGCATACATAAATCACATACACTAAATAATTACTTTGAAGAATAACTAAACGAGAATAATAATCATATGATTGCCATAAGATGAAATGGATGCTTCTACATGTATAGTGCAAAGAACATAATTGTGCCTTTCTTATCCTCAAATCATTGGATTTTTTGTGAAAAAAATGTAATTTCAAATCTATTTTATAATAGATGGGAAATATTTCAGCGAACATTGGGCATGTATCTACATAGCCCTTTTATTAATTATGATTAAATATAAATATTATATCTCTGATTATACTATTAAAATATTAATATGTCAGACTAGTTATAGTTAATAAAATGACTAGAATGAACAATCATATATCTACTATTAAATAATAGACTAGTTGTATAATTAGAGATTCAATATTTATATTAATTTAATAAAAAAAACTATTAGGATACATGCCCTTATATCCAGAAAAATCATTCCATAATAGATTTATTTTAATTTTTGAAAGTAAAAAAAATAATAGCAAGGTCTTCATAACAAGAATTGGTACAAACTACCTCGCTCTCACTGTAAATCCTTCACCACTCTAAACATTACTCATACTTTGCTTTTTCACACTCCTATATTTATTCTTGTTAATCTATGATAGTTTGAATTTCCATTTTTTCAAACTATTTATGAGGGAGTTTCTAAAAGTGTTTTTAAAATTTTGCTGTAAAATTCATTGAAAATGAAGAAAAAATAATTTTATTTTTTCTCGGATACTTTTACATTACATTTTCTAGTGTAGTTTTTATTAGATCAGTTTGCATCACTAAGAGCATGTACAACGCTAATTAATGGACGGGCTCTTAAGCCGATGTAGCAGTGTATTTTTGTAATTAGCCCCTCTATCTCTTGAAGAGATGGCTGGGTGGACTCTTGACGAAGGGACGGTCTCTATCACGTGTTTCGATGTAAGAGACAACTCTTAGCATCGTTGTATATGTGAAGAGACGACTTATGTCATAAAATCATTGATATATACATTTATTAAAAGACAGCATGTAGAGTCTCTTCTTTGTATGACTGGTGTTGTTTCATGTCTCTTTGCTTAGATACATATGTCTAAGAGACCACAGTGAACTCTCCTTTATACATGCCTAATTTTAACTGTCAAATAGACCTTTATTAACCAGCTAAATTAGTACTATGAGTGTAAATTCGTGGTCCTCCTAAGTACACGTGTCATAATTAAGGTTGTTGACTACATATGTTTAATCAGTCGGTGAAATGATGAAGTTAGGAAATCGCAAAACGGATGTTGCATCGCTTTTATGCAACATCGACGTTGACATCTCATTCCCTTTTTCTATAAATACTATGATACAAAATGAGCCTGGCATTTCTGGCTGTGTACACTTCAATAATAGTGACAATTGCACTAAATATGCCATGTCGCTCGCGTTCCAGAAGGAACTTGTCAACCCATATATTCCTACTGTTTCAGGCTAACTTCCAGTATTTGCCTGTGTCCATGCTGAAGGCCTTGAGCCTTCCGTAGAGCATGATGAAGGTTATGGCCAACTTGCCCTCGTCGCTCCACCATCCGACGAAGCTGTACGGCATGTCGTCGCAAACGGCCTCTGGGTGCAGCTCGTGCAGCTTCGAACAGCTGTAGCCCGTGGACACTCCTACGTTGCCATACGCACTGCACAGACGAATGGAAATGAGGACGGAGGCATAAATATAATTTCTTATACTACTAGTATGTGTGTTATTGTGTGGTCGGTAATGATGTGCGTGTTGCAAATCACATGCATGAGATACAACGAACCTAGTGACAAGAGAAATCACATCGAACTAGGCGGTACGGACCTGATGACCTCGAATATTATTTTGAGCATGGAGAAGTTGAGCGGGTCGTTTCGGAGTTTCCTCCGCTCGGTGATGCAGATCAGAATGACAAAGACGGCGTTGCAAGCGATCTGCGAAAACGCCACGTTTTCCACCCAGGATCCCCGTCTTTGTTGGGAAGCCGCCTTCTGGTCCTCGGCCTCGTCGTCGGCTGCGGTTGGCAGCGCAAACGTCGCCGACGAAGGCAAGTACCTGAAACAAATCAGTTAGTATTAATTAATCAATGATCGATCAGGTGAGTAATTTTAATTTTCAAGCGAGCAGGAGCCGCGAAATTAATAGAGTTGGGTACTAACATGAGAACGATGATGAAGGCCGCAACGGATGGGGAGATGAGCCCGGCGTCGATGGAGTTCTCCCCGAGTGCCTGGCGTTCACCACCGTGAAGAAGGCGCTCACCATCTTCTGGAAATCGCTGAGCCCGTCGAAGAGAGGGGAGCTCCAATCCATGGCGCAGAACAGCGCGACGCCCGCGGCTATGAGGCCGACGACGGTGGCGGTGAGCAGCGCCGTGGGCAGCTTCCGGCGGAGGTGGGGGTACTCCAGCTCGTCGGGGCTGGTGACCATGTTCTCCAGCGAGCGCAGCCCGGTCACCTTCCACAGGAACCAGACGAAGAGGCGGAGGCAGAGCGGGAACAGCAGGTTGCCGGCGAGGATCTGGCCCGCGAACAGGAGCAGCAGCGGCGCCTGCGTCGCGAACACGGCCATGTTCTCGTTGGTGGGCACGAGGCCGCCGTTGGCGCAGGACGAGACGACCACCGAGACGGAGAAGAGCGCCACGTTGATGCCCTTCCGCGCCAGCGGCGCCCTCGCGGAGGGCACGCGGGTGATGTAGAAGAAGACGAGCAGGAAGCCCAGGAGGTGGGTGATCGCGAGGTAGCCGAGGACGATGAGCCCCAGGTACCGCGCGCTGCTCAGCCCTTTGAGGATGTCCTCGCAGCTCAGCGACCGGATCGAGATCACCGCCTCGATCTCGTCCGCGTGCGACGACGACTCCGCGCTCGAGGCGTGCTCCACCGCAGCAGGATCCAGCTCCGCCGCGGGGACGGACCTCACCCGGCCTGCCGAGGAGGCAGCCGGCTTGGCTCGCGGGGTGGTGGCGCGGAGCATCAGGCCCAGGAAGGAGACGAAGATCTCGCTCCCGAGGAACATGAGCAGGGTGAGGACGACAATTTGGGAGCTGGAGAGGTCCTCCATCTGGACGGTGGCGAGGCCGGAGACGGTGAGAGCGGAGGTGGACAGGAACAGCATGTCCACGTACCGGGGGCTGTACTCGGGGTTGCTGGGTTTCAGAGTCACCAGCAGCACCGAGCCTAGCAAGCTGATGAAAAGGAAGTAGAAAAGCTGGATGTAGAAAGGGCGGACACGGGTCGCGATGGACCGGTAAACGAAGCCGAAGAAATCCAAGATGTATCCGCTGATGCGGAAGAAGCTCTGCAGCTTGATGTACACGAATTCATAGTAGATCCTGAGGTTGTTCATGATCGCAAACTTGTTGGGTGTGTCTGTTTGTGGGTGTTAATTAGTGTTGGAAGGCAGCAGTGCCTCTGCCTGCCTCAGTGGCAACGATGGAACAGCGGTGCGCTATTTATATCCGTACCCGCCAAGCCTAGGGCTAGTTTTTCCAAATTAAAAACATCAATCATTGGACGATATCAATCACGGAAGTTTGCAACCGCGCTGACTAAACCAACCATTGGCCGGTGAAGTTTGGTGATACTCCTCCTCTCCTCCTCCGCACAAGGCGTTGTTGTTTATCATAAAATCTAGGAAGATTAAAACACTCTAGTTAAGCCGGTTACCCGCATGGGGGCAAGAGTCTTTGCACGTGATTTCATTTCCTGCGCTGCCAAGTGCCAATGGTGAGATTACCGATTGGCATATTTTTAGATAAAATGGAACAACTGTTCCCGCTTCTACCGATTGGCATATAGTAGTACTAATTAGACTGCAGTTTATGAGTGCCATATTTTCGATCAACATATATATAGCACTGAGAACATCATTTTGTGTAATCAGGTATATTTTCTATAAACAAATCGCTGCATGCTCAGTCGATCTTGAGCTCGTAATTTATTGAAGATATTGACAATTGCAAGACCCCGGTATTTGTCTTTGACTGCCATTCTGTAAGTACTGTACGCAGTTTGATTCCAACGTGCGCCATCTTTTTCTTTGGATGGACAAAGCAAATTATTAGCTTTTATGGGACCGTGTGCATAAAACAAATTAACTGTAATTGTATAAGCAACTGATGGCACATTTCACATTGTGAAGGAACCACAAGCGCTTTCGTAGAAGATTCTTACGAACGTCCTGCCTAGTTCATTTCGTCGAGCAGGCCAATCTCGTCTCATCGTTAGAGGACTCCGGCCGGCATACTCGACACCACCGTCATGGTATATGTCCTCACAAATGACAAAAAGAGGTACGGTCTTCAATACCCGTGAGATCAAATCGCTTCACAGAATGAGTAGAAGTTATATTTCTTTACCTTTCAAAACATTAGATGGAATGGTACGGATTCTAAGAATATTCTCTTCAGATATTGCGTCATTCCAATTCCAAAAAAAAAAGAAGATCAAACAACTCGGTTGAAGTTGTGTATTATTTTAAGTATTTAGCTAATCCCTTCATTCCAATTTGCTTGTCAACCTAAATGTATTTTTCAGTGTTCAGATTCATAGAATGTTCAATGAACTTTGTATAGAGCTAAGATGACAAGTAATTAGTTAGAGATAGAAGGAGTATTGTCGGCTAACCAAATGTTACGTTTATTATCAGTTCAGAGGTCAAATATTTAATGGTTAATATAAGGAGGCTTCGCTTTATTTTCTAATTTACTAAAATGTATTTTAGATTGTGGACAGTATGTTTTTTAAAAAAACAGCTCACTACTTATTAACTAATTTTTTGCTTTTGTGTCAGTCAGATTCTCTGAACTATGAAATTTTAGTGCTTGAACATGAAAATGTACCACTCCAACGATAAGTTCTTAGATGGAATATTTTCATTTTTGGAGAATATTTTATTTTGCACAAACTATTGAAAAATCTAGGTGGTTGGATCAAGAACTAATGGTTAAAAAATATGACTTAGATATTAGCAAAAATCTAAGTCACCTCTTCTACGTAGACAAAACCAAAAAGTGAAAGAAATGTGAGCCAGTTACAAATTATTTTCCTTTTTTTTAATTACAGAAAGGATATATATTGCTAACTTCGTCCGATCATGTGATAGGGCATCCATCGACGGCAAAAGAGCCAACATATCGTCCCTGCCGGAGATCTCTGTGTGCATCGAGGTTAGGGTCTCCGACTAGCTCCGCCGCCGAGGACCGCGCTCCGTCAGTCCCCTCTTGCAGTCTTGCTGCTTGTTTCTCCGTATCCAAGCAAGCTGATACCATGAGCACTGGAATATCAGCCTCTCATCTAATGCTTCGCTGGTTCGCAGAAGGTTTCGTGACTTTCCTGGTGATCCTGAGAACTGAAGCCTTGGATCAAACAATTATAGAACTCGTCTAGCAATGCTAAACATTTTTCACAGACAACCAAACTTAAGTATTGTAGTCAAAACGGTTTTTGCACTCAGTTTTCTCTATATGGAAAAATTTAGTAGTTTACGGTTTTGCTAACCTTGAGTTAAGTAAAACTCATGATACAGTTAATATTCTCATGCAATAGAAGTCCATCTTTCAGTCGACATATTTCTCCACCTCAAGTGAACTCTTAATTTGCTTGAATTTGACTAAGTTGTTTTGTTTTCTCCATCCCAGTCCCACCTATGATTAATGTTGTGATTTCTAGTTTTCTGTAACAAACGTAGTGACCCCTTCCTTTATTTATACCCAAATATTAAGATAATGGATGATTGTGGGCAATGGATACTCTTGTTTTTCTTCTAAATCAAAACGCAGATAGCTAGAGGTTGTACTGTACGTACGGTCGGTACTTGGCAGTTGTTGCTCATGTGCGTTATGAGAGGGCGCGGCGACTAGCTAGGACAATAAGTACTGTATAATACATCATCCCTATATATAAAAATATTATCGTAGGTAATTAGGAAGGCAGCCTCAGTTCCACGGGAGTGACAGGTAGGCCACGTATATGTGTATTTACACTGTAAACATGATGAGAGCGGTTGAGGCGTTCATTCATCCCTAGTGGCCGAGTCGCATTAGGTTGTGATTCGTTCGTTGAGGTCATGACCTGTGCGAGATTTGCGCGGTTGATTTAAGCATTTTATACATAAAAGTTCTACTGCATGTTCATGACATGTGGGACTGAAACTAGGGAAGGATTAGTTAACCTAGTACACACCCAAAATCTATAAGAAACAAACAAAAGAACCAGCCACAAAGCAACACCGGAGGAATATGCGGCTCGATGCAGGCATGGGCGGGCTCACATATAGTAGGAGCGAGATAAGGTTTGACCTTAAGTGGCCATATAATTTGGCGAATTATTGGAGGGAGGTATGCCTGGGACAGGAGCATTGCTCATCCGCGTACAATGCGTCGGAATGCCTAGTCGTCGTCAACCAGAAGGTTCAAAATGAATGACGGAATGTGGAAAAACAATTAATTAAACTGCAATAATGCATACTACTGGGATGAGACTGACGTAGTATGACTTCAGGCAGCACGGGTGAACAAGCTCCTGTAGTTTCTTCAATATTGTGGAACGTGTCGTACATCTGTACCAAACGTATACAAAAATACTATTTGCAAATGGGTTGCTCTTCACGTCTACACAAATCGGTTCAATCATTTCTAAAAAAGAACATCAGAGAATATATATATATATATATAAAGTATGATTCTTATTCACCCTCAACATTCCTTCAAATCTACTCCTTCACTTTTCCTATACACATCAAATAAACTTTCATCTAACATTCCTATGCTTTGCAATCCTTTGTTTTTCATATACTTTCTTGTCAATGGCAAAGGACAAAAATTAATTGGGGGATTTAACAAAATAGGCTCGTTCCGGATGCAACTTAATAAAATAGGCTCCTGCCGAATCTTCTTAATAAAATAGTCTCTTACCGAAATTTTCTTAATAAAATAGGACATTAGTGCCACATAAGAAACTTTTTATGCCACCTAAGATAGATGACATGGCGAGCTGATGTGAAATGACTTTTTTGCCCCTTTACCGATTTCCCCTTAGTTCCTATGACGATATGTGCATAGACATGTCATCCATTTGTTGCTTTGTTTGGTCTGGAAGATTCATTGCATCATCTCTGGTCCTCCATCATTCTTTGTATCAAATTACATTTCAACAGAGCAGATCAATGCTATTTTCATCGATTCATTACAGAAGGTGAGTAGGGAAAGGAAAACAGAGGCTCATTTTGTCAAATCAAGGTATGGTGCTAGCCAAAACTTGCCATAGTGGTCCTCCATCATTCTTTGTATCAAATTCCTAAGTGTTGTTTCCATGTTCCAAAAAAAGTCCTTAGCACTTGCTTGGATAATGGAGAAAATATGAGCCATGTCGATGTAGATTGGTAGAGATTCTAAAAAAAACTAGTTTGTTGGGAAACTTACTTTTATCCCCGTTCTAGAATATCATCCCTTATTTGTTCTTAGCCGAACCAACTTCGAACCTATATCCAAAATTTGAGAGTGGATCCCTTTTATGCTCCCTTCCGGTTATCATTATCCCTCTGACCGTTTTACCCTTAAGTCCTTATCTCTTATTTTTTGCTCCTAAAATGAATAAAGTGGAAAAAGAGCAACATATGTTACATATTTGTATACTCATTGAAAAATATTAGCTGCCACCATATATTAAGATTATAGCGATTAATAATGTGCAAACATGGGAAATATGATGCTCATTTTTCATTCACTTTGTTCATTTAAGGGATAACACCTTAAGGGAAAAATGGTTAAAAGAGCAAAAGATAACTAAAAAGGGACATCAAATCGACCCGCACATAAGAGGTTGTAAGTTGGTTCTGTAACATCCTAGTCTATTGTTTTTTTTTGATAATGTAGCCTATTGAGATTTGGCTCACAATGGCTCGTGAGTACTTGTGTATACAAGAAATTGGGAATTTAGGGCATGTTTGGTTGGTACCTAACTTTACCACGCCTAAGATTAGTCATGCCACAGATTCTTAGGCAGTTTTTTGGTTCATTACCACAGTTATAGCAAGCCACACTTTCTTAGCTCCTTGGTCCACATGTCATTCTCTCATTTTTTTGCCTAACTTTGCCACACTTGTGGCTTAAAATTTGCTAGCCACGCCTTTTGTGGCAAGCCACACTTGACTAAGCTTAGGCATCAACCAAACAAGTTAGTACTAGCTTGATAGTCCAGCTGGAGGAAGGAAAACATAAAATGTTAGGTAGTGCAACACATCAACCTTGAGTTATCCTTTTACGTGAAACGAGAATGAAAGCCTAAATATAGGTTGGAAGGTGCATGAGGGCCACATGCAAAGGACAAATAATGATATATGTAATTTGCTCTAATTTATTACCCACTCAACAATCCACTTCAAACAGGTCATAACAAAGTTCAAACCTTGACATGCAAAGAATTCAAACTAATAACCAATATGTCAGAAAGATAGAAAAAAAGTTTTAGAAGAATTATGATAAGGGAGTAAAGTGAGCCAAACTTTTGTTTAGGGTTGGATTTGAACAAAGTGAATTGTTTGGAGATTCTGTAAAATGGACGTATCCGTTAAAAAAATTCGACCTACGAAAGGTATTCCCCCCTCCCCCCACGGGCATTTTGTTAAGAAGAAGACCTTCTCACGTAGGTCGAGAAAATTTCCGAACCCCCTCTCCAACCATACAGAGGGACTCAACTGGCCATGTGAGCTATGACGTGAGTCTTTACCAAGTGCTTTCATTAGGAAAGGTGAGGGAATTTTTTAGCAGCCGGTGCAAGATCTAGGGATCGAACCCAGATCGGTGGGCTGCCACTCGGACGCCTTCGTGACTTATCCCTTATGATAACATATATGCTACATGATCTAGGACTTCAAAACTTGGTATCAAACAAATAGTTCTTCGAGCTGTTTTAGCCTAAAAATTTTACGTAATGATAGATCTATAGACATTGCTGGCTTTATTTTTTCACAGCTTTTATGTAGGGTTCCTAAATTGGTTTGCGTAATGGTTGGTCTGTTGCAACGGTTACATACTGAGCAAAACTTATACATGTGTTCAGCATGCACAGAGCAATAGTTTTGTGACACATGTCGACGAACTAAAATGACATTTGTATACATACGTTATGTTGCTCCACAAGCTTTCTATTAAAAAAAATGTGGCTCCACACAGTGAGCAGCAGAGATTAGGTTGACCTCACGAAAATAATTGGTACGGTGCGTTATTGGAGGGGAGGCACACCTGGTGAAGGAAAACGTGGTGCATTATTGAAGCTGCCTACATTGATTCGGGTTAAACTGGCGAGGTGAGCTGGTCACGGCGTTGATGGGTTCAATGCTAGGGGACGGTTGGATCGGAAGAAATAATAACGAGGAGGGTAATAATTAAACTGCAGCGTTGAACCCCCGGAGTAAACTACTAGACGTTTGCTCCGAGTTTGTGAATCGACACTTGTTTCAGTATCATTGTATATACTATAAATAAGTCTTTTGCTTAGTCGCTAAGAGTCTCTGCTGAAGATGCTTTTGCCAACTACTCATTAAAATTGCCAAGCTACCAACGACACATGGATAGAGCAGGTGTCTCACTTGGCTTCCATCGTGCTTGGTCGGAAGTAGTATAGGTATAGCAACTTCAGCATTAGAAATATGGTCGTTTTCTGTTGCATGCTAGCCATACAAATATCATCAAAGCGACCGTCTCTAACATGCAGAAATTTTAGGATATATATATTCCAGATGGACAGAGAAATTTTCGGATAGATTCCAGATGGACAGAGGATAAACAATTGTTCATATAACCACCAAATTTTATGCTAGCATGAATGGGTTCTTGTTGTCCTGCCAGCTTCCAATAACCCATTTTACGGTCAATCCAAAAAATGCAGTTTTCAACAAAAAAGATGCATGCATACTACAAGTTTATTGGCATTTGGCACAGAACCGCGGATATAGTTCTCCATGAGTGCAACAACTACGCTCATGTAGGCCATGATATTACTACGCAAGTTTTAGGACAATCATCAACGCTTGGCACTTGGCAGGACTGAATAACAAAGAGCGGCTTACTTCCGCTGGCTGTTGGAGCTGTATATGCATTCCCCGACCAAGAATGATAAAATATGTTGGCTAACTTCAGCCCACAATCGCGGAAAAGATGTCTTCCATTGGAAAGCCTCTCGTCCTTGCAAGATGTTTTGTTTCATATGCCCAATGTATGCATAGGATTAATGGTCATTCTGATTACTCTCGTCGCATGTATGCATAGGATTAACGGTCACTTTAATGTGCATTTTAGCAAAATGCAGCATTCATGTCAAAGACGACACCAAGATAACTCCTTTTGATGTTCCCCATGAGTGCCATAATGCGGATTGACAAGATATGCATATTGACAAATTATATCCAAAATCGATATATAACTATAGTGTTTAATGGTCATTCGAACTTAGAGTTGTAATAGATTGATGGTATAAGCTTTCATCACCACAACGAGTAGATGTTTAAACTAAATGATGTTTAATTACAATCACCAAGTTATTTCCTTCTACTCATGCATCCATAGCCAAAAATAAAATGATTAGAGCTGCAGCCTATTTGCTTGCCTAGCCAACCTAAAGCACTGTATTCCGGAAAGCGGAAATCACCCTTGGTGACAACAGCAAGATAAATGCCAAAATTGAGCCAAAGAACATCTTGGTCAGATAGTGCTTAAAGTCCATGTCAGAATCCGTGTCGTTAGGCTTCCTGGTAACAAGGGCAGAAGCAGAGGGCAGAGCTTCAACAACAGCATCTGCAAGGTCAGAGATGAACGACGATGTACATCCAAGAGCAGGAACCCTGCCCCAGTTCTCAATGCCGGATTCTAGAGCCAATTCCTTGTATTCCATGTCAATTTCTTCCAATGTCTCAATATGCTCACTCACAAAACTGTATTTATAACATTTGATTCAGATTAGAGGAAATAAAAAATATGTTGTGGAACATCAAACAATTATGAGATGTCAAAATTTTCTGTTAAACATTGTAAAGCAGAAGTTGACATATTTTAGCTTATGCTATATGATTATATCTTGAAAAATATCTTACTGAAATAAGAAAATCAATAACCAGCCATCATTGATGAGGCCTTATATTGGAGTAGTGACATTATGGTCTTATGTGCAGAGTTTAGGCCAAACACCCATCTAGAGGAAACATATGAAACTAAAAATGCTAATGAAAATATTGCAAGTTTACCACCGACTGTAGAAAACAACCAGATTGTGTTAGTGATACCAACGTAATAAACATGAGCAGCATAAAAAGGGGCAAACTAACTACAGGTGATCTGTATCTTGTTTCCAAAGACAACTGAATGAGGAAAGAACTCAACCACCAGAACAGGAGAATATCAATTTGATCAATACCTTACTGGAACAGCCAGGAGGCTCTTTACACCCTTTTGACCAAGTTCAACCAAAACTTCATCAGTATATGGCTTCAACCATTGAACTGGCCCAACCCGACTCTACATGTAGACAAGTGTTACTACCGTAGTAAATGTGGTAACAAGTATTAAAAAACATCAATCAAAACCGTATACACTCTGAAATGTTTACCATCTCATTAATTTCAAGATAAAATGTACTTTTTTGATTGGTAACTTCTAACATAAAGAATCTGTCTATCTATGTGCTTTGAATTTCCTACTGTAAATTTTGAGTAGCAAAGAAAGCACTTAATGACAGAAGTATTTCTATGTTTCAATTGTATATACCTGGTAGGCCAGAGTGTGGCTGTTTAAAATTCCTCTGGATCTCAACTCTCCCATGATCAAAGCAATGCATTCCTCCATCTGATCTCGGTAAGGATCTCCAGCATCCTCAACATAGGTAAGTGGCACACCATGTGCACTGAAGAATATCATAACCTGTCATATATTTTCAAATTAAAATAATGTAAGAATGACATTATTATTTTGCAATGATTATACTTTCACTGAAAAGAATACTGTGGCAATTCTTCTTGCCACACACATAGATGCGTATTTTGGAAAGTAGAAGTCTTAAGTAACAAACATGGTACAAAACCTACAATGATACGACATTATGAATATACGTAATATAATTAGATAAATGTACTGACATTATATTCATTTCAACAATAAATACATCAGTACTTCACATAGATGCATACTCAGGGGAATATATCTAAAGATAGCCAAACAACAGTCCCAGAAACACTTCTACAAGGACTAATACAGCTATGTCAATGCCTGTGACTTTGATCTTGATTGCAGTACAAAACAAGAAACCCTACCTCTTCAGGATTGGAGAAAATAGATAGTTCTTTCTCAATTAAGTCAGCCATTGATTTCACATAGCCATCACGTTGGTACCATGATTCGATAATGGTAATTGGCAAGCCAGAAAAATATGAGTCCTCCCTGCATGGATACTTTTGTATCAGTATTTCAGGGAAAAAAAAACAAAGATCAAGTTTCAAATCAGGAAGGGCAGCAACCTACTTTACAATGTCTTGGAGAACACGGATGCTTGACCCAGTTGTCGATATGGAGTACTGAGGGTAAAGCGGAAGAACAACCAACTTGGTAATCTTATCCTTCTTAATCTATAATCAGTTTAAAAATAGAGAAATCATTCATCAGCTATAATGAGTGGAATTTACAGCAGAAAGTGCAGCCTTAACAACCAAGAAATAAATGTAAAATATTCAAACAAATGGTAGTTAGATAGAACCCAACTTAAATTAGAATTAAAAAGACAAGTCACATTTCACAACTAGGAGTGCATGACAATAAAAAACATTAGCCATAAAAAAATGGAACAGGGAAAAGACAAAGTCTCCTTTTTTCGAAATACAATTCATTCTAATTTTCAGTTTTTTTCTGAATACAATAAATCCAAATTTTGATATGAATAAGCGTATCTTTGTCGTATACCTCTACAACATCATCACTGGCGACACTAAGTTATGCTACCCTTGTGCATTGGCACCAGGTTAAGCACAAGATTTTGCACTAAAAAGCAGATCAGAACAGGCTAATTTCTTCAAAATGAGGCAAAAATACCATATGGGCACCACCATATGTCCCAGTCTAGCTTCGCCATTGAATTGAACATCATCAATACTTAAAATTGTACTTCACCAACCGAAGTGATATTACCAGTTTCATTCATTGCTGGGTTTAAAAATAATAACTATGTTTAATGGAGCTGTAATGTATAAAGGGGCAAGTGAGCAACACTACTTAACCAGTCAATGAGGCACTACGGTTTTCTGCACCCATGGCATGGTTCTTAAGTAAGATAGTAGAAGACATAGTAGAATGATATGTACTTGAAACAGAAGAAAATATTGCTAAGAAATAAAGGAAGATACCTAACCAAATGATTTATAGTGTGCTTTATTTTTTAACCAAGAAAATACCTGATCAATAGCTTCTTCTGTGAAAGGGTACCAATACCGCATTCCAACATAAATGTGTGCCTGCACATTTTTCTTTTCCAGTGCAATCTTCAAAGCATTTGCCTGAAACACAGTTATTATAGTGAGAAGAATATGACGAATAACTTTTTACATCACAAGTATTCTGGAATGAAACCAACATGTAATGAAGTTTCGAAGTTAATGTGTTTATAAGTTTATCGACCACAATCCATATAACATGACTAAGGAATCAATAAAGCATGGACAAAGTGAAGCTGAATAAAAATATATATTTTTATGGCACGATCATTTTACCTGCTCATCGGTAATTTTCCTCAAAGGTGATCCACCACCAATGGAAGCATACCCCTCCTTACTCTTAGGTGCTCTAAAAGTAGAAATAAGTTTGGCCAGTGGTCTTTGAAGGAACCTGAATAGCCTTGGGAGGCGAATGATATCCTGAACAGTGAAGAATATACTACTATGTTATGATTAGGTCTAACAAGTAAAACTGAATCATAGTATGAAATGATTTAGTACACCCAAGCGAAAAAAAGATTAGGAATTGACATACATAGAACTGATGGTCGGCAATAGCACATATAAATTATGTATGTTCGAGGACGTAAGAAATTAAGAAGATCAAAGTTGGAACTAAGTTTCCTGTTTTAAATATATTATTCAACTGAAGGGGAAAATAATTAATTCTAAATAATATGTTAGGTATCTGTTCAGCATGCAAATTATGTACTGCATCTGAAATCTTCATGTGCTCAACAATGGTTAGAGAGTCAGTACAGAAGCATTGATAAGAAAATTAGTATAATATAGCATGATTCAAAGATGTCCAAATAATCATTAAGAGTTGCCCGATAGCATGCAGTATATTGGCTACTAACAATTTGTAAATAGGCACTGAAAGTAAGAAAGATTGAAGTGTAATCACATACAGGATCAGCAAACAGGTTGAACAGAAATGGTTGGACATCATCCAGGGTCTCTGGACCACCAAGATTTAACAAGAGCACTCCAACTTTTTCTTCAATAGTTTCAGAAGATACACCTTTGGCTTCATCAAACGAAGTAGACACATTCACAGAGCTAGATGCAGCAGCAAGGTTCCACTGATGTTTAAGTACTGGGCTTCTGTTAACCAAGCGAGTGGGTCCAGTAGCTGCTAAGTGCAAGTTCTGTTCATGTTTGGTAGATGCATTAAACTTTGTAAAACAAGTAGCTTGACCACATGACCTGTCAATAGTGGCAACAAAAAATTAATATTACAAAACATAGCATATGCTTTGGTGCAGAAACACAGATGATCCAGTTTAAAAATAAAGGCTATTATGTCCATTTCCAGTGAGAATTCATTTTAGCATTATAATTTCACCCAATTCTGATAGTGAAATCCACAAAAGAAAACAGAGTAGCGAATAACAATTTCCTTTTGGATGCATTCGAAAACATTTTCACAAAAATTGAAGCATAGGCATACCTCCCACTCAGAAACCCACAAAAATATTGCAGTTTATATCCAGAGCACATCACTTGAAATGACATATTACAATTTTGAGGCTTCACGGAATTTTTCTTGCTACATGAAATCCATTAAATGTGAGCAGCTGCGAAGATGTCTAGAAGTGGGGCAAAATCTACCACTGGAAACTAACTAAACAAGACCAAAGGAAACGTGACAACCATTTGAAATTGCTGGCATCACGAGCTCCGGGCAGTTGATTTATCAGGATTCATTACAACATATACTACTATTGAAACAAAACAAAACCATCCGGTTCATACAAAAAGAAAACCGATCCCATACATAGTGTACTTGTCAGCTAAGCAGAGTTCCGACACACGAGCAGAATTAGGATCGCGGGGATCGCCAAGGAACGAATAAAACGAAAAAAGAACCTGCAAATCACAGAAAAGAAAAGGGGACGAGTGGGAACTCACGTCGTGGACCCAGTCTTCCCCAAGATTTGGCCCCCGGCACATCTGGAGCCAAGAACCCGGCACTCCATGATCCCGCGCGGAGGCGATCTGGAGGGTGGAGGAGCTCCAGGAGAGAGGGAGGAATGGCGCCGCGGCGTGGATCTCACCCTTTCCTCTTCGAGTCCTCTGCTCTCGCTTTCGGTCGGTTCAGTTGGGTTCGGGCGTGGAGAAGAAGAATATTTAATGCGGCTTCGCCAGCTTGGGTCAAACGTGGCAGCGCGCGCTAACCTATCAGCAACGACCCCCGCGCCCGTCTCTCCGCATCTTCCACGCAGGGCACAGGGACCTAACGCACGTGCCGTCTTGTAGCGCACTCATTTTTATTTTTTATAATTCCATAAACCATCCATAAATTATTTAGAGTTTGAGATTAGCAGCGAGGTTAATTTTGACTATATTTTACTACTGCAAAGCCACATCAAACTAATAGCGGGTATCTTTTGTTCGTTAATAGTACTATAACTCATTCCTTCATTACTATACTACAATCATTCTTGAAGTTGTTTTACGTTGAACATATTACTCTCCAAACAAGATAAACTTTTTGTCCAAACATGAAATGGTCTACAGTATATACTTGTACAAAATGGAAAAGGAGAGAACAACAATGAGGCCGGTGCGATTTGTTTGGAACACATGATGGAATCCACCAGCCTCGTGGTCCAAGAGAAAAGAACAACGTAGCCTAGCCCATTAGGCAGTTACCCACCCTCTTAGAGCCAGACTAAATACAAAGGCCTACCCATTTACTGCTCCGGCGAGTGGCGAGCCGACCCTGCTGTCTGGCACCGAGGAGGTCGCGGCGAGGACTAGCAGCGGCCGCCGGAGGCGATTTAGGTATTTTCGTTGTTTCTTTTCGTGGATTCTTCCAGAAACTAGATTACTATTCATGTCGCCTCGTGTCCACAATTCCCTTACATGCTCCGACATTCACTTCCTACTAGGGTTCATCCTCGCAGTATCGATCCAAGGCGTCTAAACCTCGTCCGCCGTCGTGCTCGTTCCTGTAATCAGAAGGCTTTCCTCCGGCCTTCTATTCCTTACTCGCCAGGTCAGGTTCGCCTGCCCAGTGTTGCTTACTTTCTTCGAGTTATCAACTTATTATACCAAGTAAATTGTTAAAAAAATCGACCCAATCTCGCTCGTCTCCTGTTTTAACTATGCCTTCCTCGCATCTTATGGTAAATTTTGTTGTTGTTCTTTTTTTCCGCATTGTACATCTGTCATCATCCATTTGAGTATTCATTCTATATTGTTCAGTTCGAACCTTGTATAATGCTGGTATGCAGAGGCCCCATTTTTCAATCGATTCATTGTTATGAGTTGTAGTTGAATGAAGGGGATATTGATATGGTAACGGTTGACAGAAGAAAGTCGGGACGTATGCTGCCAGTGTATTCTGTTTATGTTGTTGTAATTTTGTTAGATAGATGTTGCCGCTGTTGTTCTTGTCTGAACTGGACAGATTAACGTGTGCTCAACTTTAGCAATGTACTGCATAATGTGGCTTCAGCCATAACTCTGAATTTGTTTTTAATTTGATCCTCTCTAGGTTAGACCTGGTTCCCGCTGCCCGCCCCGCTACCCGCCCACCTCCGCCGCCGCCGTCCTAGCCACGCTTGCTAGTTCCCCGGCCGCTGCTGGGGATGACGCTCGATAATCCACAACTCCGGTAGGATCACCTGTCTCAACCATGGTCAGCTTGGTTGGGGACGGACCGATTGCAGAGTACAAAGGATGGAGCTTTGCTAGAGGAAGAGCTTTCGAGGAGGAGGTACGCCGCCGTTTCCGCTCATCCGTTCACACCCCCCCCTTCCCCTCCGCTCGTGGCTCCTTCCACCTTCTTGCCGTTTTCTGCCGCTTTTCCTTCCGCCTCACGGAGGACTCTGCTGCAATGGCTCTTCATTCGATTCCGGGAGGGTTCCCCGAAGGTTTTCTCATCCGCCATGAGCAATCTTCTCATTTTCGCTTCTCTGTCGCCTCGAAAGAAGTTGGCCTCTTTGTCCATTCCCTGCGACGCATCACCACTCAACACTTCGATGTCTATTTCTTCCTGTGACGTGATGGAGGCGCCAATTGGGTCAAGGACCTAAAGGATCGGGAAAGGGAGGAGGATGAGCAATGGATTCGTGTCTCCGGGAAGAAGGCCGCCAAGCGGAAATCGGTTTCTTTCTCTTCGCCGATCGGTCCGAATTCGCCCCGAACCAAGGCCTCCCCTGTTCCGGAATCCTTCTCCATCCGCATTGGCGACCACCGTGTCCCATCCCGCTTCACAAATCCGATCCTGCACCGTCCTGCCTAGCTGATAGCCGCCGTGTTATTCCAGTCAAAACCGCCGCCGTTACTCTTCGCCGTAGTCTCCTCTTACCTCCTTGCTCGCCGGCCATAGCGAAACCGGCGGAGTCAAATTCAAATCTTTGGCTCGGACTAGTGGGCACGCTGCTCAACAAGCCTTGCTACTCAATTGGCCACGGCGGGCGGCGACCTTCGACACGGTCGGCGGTGCTCGGTCCGAGTCATCCAACGCCGTTTTCCCCCGGACGGCGACAACCAAAAGCACCGGGGGAAGGCCCAAGATTCCCGTTCGGAGAACCCGGTACCAATATGCAGACAAAGATTGCCCCGCCTAAAGCCAAAGGGCCGGGATTTCGGAATCCGTGCTTTAGATGCTTAAGCCCGCTCCATCGGGTAAGGAGTTGCGGGAGCGCAATTCGGTGCCGTGTCCGCTTTGCTTACGGGCACATCGAGAAGAGATGCAATAAAAGAAGTAGAAGGCAACTATTCAAGTGGCGAGGCCAAGACCAATGACAAAGATAGCCAATCCGGAAAGCGGCCCATGGAGCCCAACGAGCACTCTCGGACAACGGCCGACTCTTCAACTTCGGGCTCATCCACTCGCATTAATAGCTCTCGATCGCCGCCACTTCCGGAGTGACTCCTCACTCCAACTCTTTCCCCTCCGAGAAGCCATCGCAACCAGGGCGGAGAGAGGGAGGAAAAGATCCATGGCGAACTTCCCGGTTGATCCCTTCCCCTTCATTCCCGATAACTTCAACATTGAAGATGGAGGACCCTAACCGGATCGCGCGGGCCTTCGTCAACCTCTCTCGGTGAGCCGGTTAGAGCACATGATGAGTATGTCTTGGCGGAGGACGTTGATGGAGTGCTCGAGGCGCAGGACTACCCCGGCTTCATGCAGCAGATTCGCCACTTTCCGATCAATGAAGTTCACATCCCGGTGAGGTCGGCTGTACCCATCCTTTTGGTATTGCCCTCTTCAAGCTTGACTCTGTTTTCCACCGAGACATCCTCCTTGCTGGCAATCCTTATGACATTGATGGAGTTAGGGTGCGCTTTGTTAGACATGATCGGGGTCCGAATAGAAGAGACAAAGATTATTCTAGGTATGGCTGGATCTTGATGCTAGGTTTCCCTCCGGATTACCGCACTATAGAGCATGTTGATGAAGTTGTCACTTTCTTTGGTAAAATGGTCCGTTGGCACAATCCCCCCACTAAGCTAGGGTATGTGTTAGTGAAGTGTCCGTACAATGAGCCGAAACTGTCCCAAGAAGTATTGTGTTTAGGCAAGGTACTAGGCAAGGTGCTGGATGGTCTTGGAGTGTTCCAAGTATACATCCTAGATTGGGAACACCCCGAGGATCTCTTCCCGGAGCATGATGATCTACCTCCGGATGGAAACCCACACCCAATGCCCTCCCCCGCAAGCTGAAGCAGAGCACGTCCAGGCCTTTGTTGATCAGCAAGCTGAATCACCACCACCAGCTACACCACTTAGGTGATCCTCACCGGGACCAGTTCATCCCCCAAGAAGAACCGGAGGTGCAGGGTTGGCCGGCCTGGCCAAATCAGCAGGAACAGCAGGATGAAAATCAGCCAAATTTGCAGCTCCCTCCTCGGGATGAAATGCAGCAGGGTTCCAACAGCTCCGATAACCCCCCGCTAATGGCTCCTCATCAAGCTACGGTCAGATCACACTCATGCAGGGACAAGGGAGAGAAGTGCACCTCAATAGCTCCCCCGGCCATGATGGACACCCTCTGTCCCTTGTTCAGCAGGAACACATAAGTCTGCAACCTGACTGGATTGGTCCCTTTGTGTCATCAGCTCTCAAAAAACTGCGACAGCAAGCTTTCCCTGAGGCGAGAGAATGGTTGGTGGCAACAGGCTGATGCTCACTCTTCCGAGTAGCTTGAATTGTCGGATCAACCTCTCTCTCAACAGAGACACAAATATTGCAAGCTCTGTCTCCATTAACATCAGTCTTTCTCGGTTGCCCATAGCTGGTATGCAGCCCTCGGTGCAGATTGATGAGCTTCCTCGGATGATTCAGAAAGAGGACCCCACCCTGTACAAACAGGCCTATGGCCAGCAATTTGCCCCTATCCTCAAAGTCTACAAATACTGGAAAGAAGAGCAGAAAGGGAAAAGGGATCATAAAGAGGAAGAACTCCATGACTGAAGCTGAGCAGGTAGCAGTCAGAAAACTAAAGACAGTAAGATTTTCTTTCAAAACAAATATTCACACACAGTTGCAGGTAATTTAGGATAGTCAACTCTCTGATAAGAATCTGAGAAGGAGCCCGAGACTGCAGAAAAGGCTCAGAGGCTACAAAGACAAGGGAAGCAAAGAACAGGCTGAAAAGGGAGGAATGGAGCCTGGTCCAACTTGCCTGAAGCAACCAATTGGGGATGGTAATCTGCTCTTTCACTTTCCTGGTCCAGTTAAATTTCCAACCTTAACTGAACTAGAAAATGGGCAGAACACTTACCCAATAATTTCTGCAACTACTCTACAGGCAGTGGCCATCCAGGAATGTAATGTGCCTCCTGAGGAGGTGACATTGGAGCTGCCGGAAACCCCCACACAGCTAAAGGTGGTGGACAAGGAAGCAGCTCGATGGAACAACTAGTAGTTAATCATGAGTAGATTCAGTTGTCCTAGCATTAGTAGAGGTAGAAGTAGGCAGTGCTTATTTTGGGTTAACTGCTTTTCAGTGGAATGGATGTCTGCTCACTGTGAACTCTGTAACATGGCTGTACCACTGAAGCACTGTCTGAACTGGCTGGATGTATTTTGTGACTTTTATGAACTGCTATCTGCCTCACTTAAAGTAATGCTATCAATGAGGTGGCCTTTGAGCCACTCTATTTACAGACTGGGGTTGGTTTGCTGTCCTTGGAACATGTTCACTCTCACAGCAGGTCTTGCCATCAAGTTACAAATGCAGATTCCACAGTTAATCAATTGCCACTTAGCAAACTTGAGCATACACCTGGTGATCACCTGGTACCCAGGAGATCTAAATCCTTCATTAAATGGTTCTCTATGGCAGCTAGAAATTGAAACATCCTAAATTGGAACATCAGAGGTCTAAATGAGGAGTCCGAACAGCAAGCAGTTAGGGCAAAAATTGAAGAGAGCTCTTGTTCCATTTTCTGCATCCAAGAAACTAAAATGGAACAGATAAATTGTGCACAGATGAAGAAAATTGCACCAAAGAGATTCAACAAGTTTGCTTTCTCACCCTCACATGGAGCTTCAGGGGGCATCCTGGTAGGATGGATGGACTCCATCTTCCAGGCCTCAGTTGAGGAAATCAGAGATTTCGCAATCACAGTTAAATTCACATCAAGGCACAATGCAGAACAGTGGAAACTCACTACAGTTTATGGTCCTTGCTCAGGTGAGGCAAGAGATCTCTTTGTCAGATGGATGTATGACCTTCAGATTGATGATGAGGATCAATGGATGATCATGGGAGACTTTAATTTCTACAGATCATTAGAAAACAGGAATAGAGGGGGAGGAAACATAAATGATATCAACATCTTTAATGCAGACATCAGCAACCTAGGGCTCATGGAAATCCCTCTAAAAGGTAGAAAATTCACATGGAGCAACATGCAGGAAGACCCACTCCTAGAACAGCTGGACTGGTGCTTTACTTCCCTGGCCTGGACATTAAAGTACCCCAACACCCTGCTAATACCAATGGCAAAACCCAACTCAGACCACATCCCTTGCATTGCTCAAATAGGAACAACAATACCTAAGGCCCAGATTTTCAGATTTGAAAACTACTCGATAGGGCAGCCTGGTTTCATGGAACTTGTGCAGTCAGTTTGGAACACACCAGTCAGAACAGATAATGGTGCTGCAAAAATTGCAGCAAAATTCAAGCTACTAAGAAGGGCCATTAAGAGATGGAGCAAGGGGATTAGTAAGCTAACCAATCTGATCAGGAAATGCAATGAAATACTACTCATCATGGACAAACTAGAGGAGCAAAGATCACTGGCCACTCATGAGGCTAACTTTAGAATTTTAATCAAGAAACATATAACCAAACTCCTCAAGTGCAAGAATGATTATTGGAGACAGGGATACACAGTAAGATGGGTAAAGTTGGGTGATGAACCGACCAAATTCTTCATTGCCTCAGCCACTGAACGTTATATAATAAATGCAATAACCTCCCTACAGGATTCGGAGGGCAGAGAAATTACAGATCATGCTGAAAAGGCAGCAGTTCTATGGAATACATACAGAGAAAGAATGGGAACAACCCAGAATCCTGACATGCTGTTTGACCTAAGTGATATGATACAACAACATGAAAATCTTCAGCAGCTGCAGGATGTTTTCAGTAGAGAGGAAATTGATCAAGTAATCAAGGAAATGCCCAGTGAAAGAGCTCCAGGACCAGATGGCTTTAATGCTTTGTTCTTAAAAAGATGTTGGCACATAATCAAAGAGGATTTCTACCTACTATGCCATCAATTCTTTGAACAAAACATAAGCCTACAGGCTGTAAATAGCTCCTTGATCACCCTGGTGCCAAAGATCACCAACCCAACTGGAGTAAATGACTACAGGCCTATCTCCTTGATGAACTCAGTACTAAAAATGCTAACAAAGCTTATGTCAAAGAGACTGCAGGGAGTGATCATAAGCCTTATACACAAGAACCAATATGGCTTCATCAAAACCAGAACAATACAAGATTGCCTGGCTTGGGCATATGAATACATTCATCAGTGCCATCAATCGAAAAGGGAAATTATCATCCTAAAGCTAGATTTTGAAAAGGCTTTTGACACAGTTGAGCATGGCACAATCCTGGCAATGATGCAACAGTTAGGTTTTCCGGAAAAGTGGATGCAATGGACAGGCAAAATCCTAGAATCAGCGATGTCATCCATCCTCCTCAATGGGATACCGGGAAAGTCCTTCCATTGTAGAATAGGAGTCAGACAAGGAGACCCTCTCTCACCACTACTGTTTGTGTTAGCAGCAGAACTGCTACAATATGTCATTAACAGGGCTTCAGCTATGGGATTACTCACTCTACCCCTGGACCTAACTCATTGCAGAGACTTCCCGATTGTACAGTACGCTGATGACACCATCATAATTATGAAAGCATCTCAAAGGGAAGTACACTGTCTCAAAGCACTTTTACAGTCTTTCTACCAGTCAACTGGATTGAAGGTCAACTTTAGCAAATCATGCCTCCTCCCAATCAACATCGATGCTGAAAAAACTACACAGCTGGCAGGAGTTTTTGGTTGTCAAGTAGGATCTTTCCCATTCACCTATCTGGGATTAGCAATGGGGACAACAAAACCGAGAGTAGAAGACAATGCCCCACTAGTGTCAAGAATAGAGAGAAGAATTTCTGCAACCTCAGCTTGGCTAACAATGGTTGGAAGGGGAACTTATATTGAATGTGCTGTCACCTCAATGCCTATCTACCATATGTGCACTTTAAGAATGCACCAAACCTCCATCAACACAATAGATAGAGCCAGAAAATATGGCTTCTGGAGAGGGACTGACATTGCAGGAAAAGGAAGGCCCCTCGTAGCATGGGATAAGGTAACCACACCTAAGTCCAAAGGTGGATTAGGAATGAAGAACTTAAGAATAATGAATGAGGCTCTTCTGCTCAAACACTTAGATAAATTCTACAAGAAGGAGGACATCCCCTGGGTACAACTCATTTGGAACACCCATTATGCTGATGGTCAGGTACCCCATGCGACAACAGAGAAAGGATCCTTTTGGTTTAAAGATATCATGAAGCTCTGTGATCACTACAGAGGCATTGCAGCAGCTAAAATAGGTACTGGAGACACAATGCTGTTCTGGGAGGATGTATGGAATGGTCACTATCTCATCAACAAATTCCCTAGACTTTATTCCTTTGCAAAGAACAAGAAAATATCGGTTGCAAAGTTCCTCAACAACACAACAGTACAAGAAAACTTCCACCTCCCACTTTCCCAACAAGCCTACCATGAATTGCAGAGTTTGGTCATTCTCATTGATGCAATACAACAACAAGAGCCATGCAGAGACAGCTGGTATTACATTTGGGGCTCCAACACTTACACCCCAAGCAAATTCTACAACCTAGCTTTCCAGTGCATATCACCTCCCCAGCCCTTTGCCTGGATTTGGAAGGTGAAAACTCAGAAGAAGATCAAAATCTTCATATGGCTCCTCTTCAGAGACAGGCTTAACTCCAGAAATCTACTCAAAAGAAAAAATTACAAGATTGATAACAATGATTACAACTGTGTCCTCTGTTCAGCTGGAATAGAAGAATTCACCTATCATCTGTTCTTCCAATGTCCATTCAGTGTCCAGTGCTGGCAGTACCTCAATATCCACTGGGATCATTCCTTGTATTTCTTTGACACAATAATACAGGCAAAAGAACACTGGCCAAACAGATACTTCATGGAAGTCTTCTCGACGGCTGCATGGGAACTATGGAAACAAAGAAACTCCAGGATCTTCAGGCAGGAAGTCCCAACATTCAGAACTTGGAAGATAGCCTTTGTTGCTTCCATGAAATTGCAACTTTACCGTCACAAAAATGATGAAAATCCAGAATTGGCTCAGTGAATAGACTCTACCATAGATACTAACTTCCTTTGTAATCCAGTGCAAGACTTGTATAGCTTTTCGTTTCTGTTCTGTTTTACAGAGGTCCTTGGCATCCACGGGTTGTACAGCTAACTAGCTAACACACCTGTAATTACCCACTATGACAGCTCCTTTATTTTATATAAATATTAAATAGCACAGTAGGGGCTTCCCCTACTGTATTTCCCTCAAAAAAAACTTTGAAAGAGAATTCCTTGTTTGTCATCTCTTTTTTATTTTTTAGTTACTAACATCAGAAGATCCTTTCCAGGCTTAGGTTTCACATATAGCAATGAGAACACCAAAGGAGTGGCTGTGGGACCATTTCATATCAGAAACAGATTCAAAGGCATGCTCTAAGATCTTTGATTACTTAAACGGGAAAGCTTCCACGGTCGATGTCCATGTTCCAGGTTGTGACCCAAATGAGAGGGACTTCAAGTCTAGTGATCTGTCAAAGCATTTGACATCTTCAGCCCTAGAGTGGATCGCCCAGATTCACTTTGCAGGTTGGTCCCTCAATGGCAAGCTCTCAGTTGATGATTTTCTCATCACACTCTTAGCTATCTCAAGATGAACAAAGACAAAATGAAGCTTTTAAGAAAGTGCAAACTCAAGCGGAAAAAGAAAGACATGGCAGCAATTGCAGAGGTGATTCACACAGGTATCTTCAAAGGTGCAGCTCACATGGCATTCGACATTTGCTATGGTTGCTGCGACACTACAAGAGCCGTTATGTTAATCTGGTGCGCAACCATCCGTCACTACAGAATGAAGAGAAAAATCTTTCTACTTTTAGACTCCTATACATGAGCCTACAACAACTTTTTGTGGAGGATCAGGCGAAGTATAGTAGGATTGTTTCCAAAGTCCCCTACTGCAACATTGATGAAGACCACTGGAAACTGAGGATTCAGCAGAATAAATATCTGATGCAACTCATTCAATCCAATAGCACTTTGTCTGCTCAATTTCAGCCATCACTTGCCGTTGTTGGAGATACACAACCTTCCACTAAACAACTGATCAATTCCATTGGTCCTGAATACAGTAATGAGGGAGATGGACTACTAGACTTTCTATCAAATGCGCAACAGAATTTGGCTGATATCTCTGTCGGAAAAGTCAAACTGAAAAAGGGGCAGAAGAGTAAAGAGAGATTTGCTCTGTTTCGGTATCATCAGATGCAGCATATGTTCGATGCCGCTGTCCCACAGGTCTTATGCCGGTTTTTGAAGGCCATGCATGCAGAGAATGCTGTGCCACAGGGCATATTTCGTGTTACTATGAGCGACTTACTTCTGGAATTAAACTGATGGTTTGACGTTCCGCAGATGTGTGATACGTAGATACATCTTTTGTCGACTTGCTCTTTGGATTGTCACTGAAGGCCACATGAATGTCTTTGATCTGGATATTATGCCTGTGTTGTGAGCAACTTGTATGACCAGCAACCTTATATGGGGTTTTCTTATTTGTACTTACTAGGACTTGTATGCCTACCAAGTAATGTATATAAGCCGTCACTTGTTTTTTTATCCTTGCATGTTATGTTTCTCCAACTTTTACACCTTGTCCTGCAAATTTGCCATAGATATTTCCATGTGATGCTTTTTCAAGGGTTGTTTGAGTTGTGTCATTTACTGTATTGTTATCCTTACTAGTATTAACTTGATTTTAGACTCAATAGTTTCAATGCCCACAGCTGAATCTTCAGAGAATCAATGTGGTGCTTCTCATTAGTCTGATTATGGTTTTCTCAATTTGTGTCATTATATTGTTATCCTCGACTGCACATACTGGGCTTCAACTTGATATTTTTCCATTTTATTTGTATGATCACATCGACTACAGATAAGATGGTGGCAATCAAATGTGATGTAGGTGAAGGCCTCACGAAGATAGTTTGATTTTTTTGTGTGTGTGTGTGTTGAGCAAAAAAGGCACTTGCTAATTTTCAGTCAGTGGAAAGTTGGGGTTCCTTTCAATCAATGTTGTGAGTCATCATCGGATAATCCTTTTGGACTAGTACACAAAACTAATCCTTTTTGAGATGACTTTTGGGAATAGTTGCGCTGATAACCAATACTGGTTCCTTAGATTTGTCTTTATAAAATGGTTTGCATTCCACCCACCATTATTTTTTTTTTTTGAAACTCACCTAATATTACTCATTTTCAGAAACAGAACCGTAGGCTATCAATGTCTGCTATTTCTATCGTCCTAGTAACTTTCCCCCTCATTTTGGCATGTGTCCTATGTTGCTATTGCTACCTATATGCCTGCTATGGTGATGTTCAACTATATGCTAGAGTTCTGCATGGTACAAATATGCAGCCTCACTAAATATTTACTGAACCATATTAAAGACTACTTGGCAACACTAGCCGTTGAGCATTTGCTAATCAATCAAGAACCATAATGATCAATTGGCAACTTCTCCAAAGAATCACAGTGAGTATGACCTCCATTGAGAAACCTAAAAATAAACTTATTTTGGAACAAAGGGAGTAAGTTCCCATGTACCCCCTCACACTAACCAACATCAACAATCTAAAACCAAACAAGATAAGCAGCATCAGTCGGGCCATCCTATATATACATTCCTACCAGATGACGCAAACCTGGCGGGTAACATATTTCTGCAGATGAATCATACCGACAACAGGAAGCTGTAATTACCCACATAAATTTCTTCAATTACACATCCCTGAACTCAACAACTGCCACACTAGCAACCGTCTCACACCATCTCAGCGACCACCAGAGAAATTGCAAGGAACTAAGTTACATTAATAGTCAATCATGATGGTTAATAGACCACACAAAACAGGAAATCAAATATAGGCACCAGGTGTACAAGAAGCTTCCGGAGTCGCATATATGGACATGACTTGCTGCCTGTGAATCAGAGATGAACCAGCTAACTTCTTTAAAAGAATGTCCCTTCTGGAGGCTGTGCTAGCTTACGATTCTGTGTTGATGCCATCTCTTTTTTAAGCTGTGTTAGGATGTGTTCCATTGTGTACTCGCGCTGCCATTTTGCTAGAACACTAAATTTCTTGGGGTCAACCTACATTTCAAGAAAACAATACTAAACACCAATTTGAATCTTAAAATTCTCCAAGAGCTACAGAATGATAATGGTTACCACTCCAGTCTCATGGTTAACACATGACATATTAATTCTTGAATGAAATCTGACAGATGGTGGCTTCTCAGGATAGTCCTTGTCACAGAACAACTTCAGCTGATAGATGCGACCATCATGGACAGTCTGTGAGATGAAGTAACATAAGAGATCAGCAGAATACAGCATATTCATAGGGACAAAAAGAAAAGGGTGAGTGCCCTTATTTTGAACCTCTTTTTGAGACTTTGCAAAATTGGACCTGTTTTAACCCAGATTGTTGCACGGTTGCCCCTATTTTTATGGGGAAAAGTACAGCTTTGCCATCAAAATAGGGGCAATCCTGCAATAACTGGGGTGAAAACAGGTCCAATTTTGCAAAGTCTCAAAAAGAGGTCCAAAATCAGAATTGAACTTAGAAATGAGGGCATATTTGCAAATGCCCCTTTACCGATGAAGATGAGAGGAACTTTAAATGGAGAAAATGTTGTTGTGCAAGGTTTAAGATTATAGAGACGACAATCTCACATTATGTGGGCCAATAATAGTGCCAGTCCAAGACCGCATGTAGATATCGTCGGCGTCATCCATTCCATAGCTCACTGTTCCATCTCCAATGCCCTTCTCCCCGCGCTCAAGCTCTTCTAGCAGCCTGAAGTTCCGAGGAACTGTGAACATTTTACATGAGTCAGCTCAACAAGAATTATGAATACAATCTATGTTGTTGCAGATCTTTAGTATGCAGTGCATATACTACATGATTCTGTTTTGTGTTTCAAAATCAGATGAGCTCAATTAGTGTCTGCCAGTGCCACTACAGGTCTGCAGCAACCAACACGGAAACACTAAAACGTTTGACTACAGTGAGTAAAATCATAGATGTCATCTCTGCAGCACAAAGTTACACAACATGGCTACAGTACGCTATGTGCAGGCGCACCAGTTCAAGTGTAATATAGGTTTTGCCATGAAAACACCTTATGCAATTCTCCACGACAATTAACACAACTCCCTGACGATGCATAGTAACGAAACTCTACCACTACAATCGATCAAATCCGATAATGGAAGAATTTCCATCAATTTTATTCCCCTGATGATGCCTAATCTGGCGCCACGCAAGTCTGCTGCCGCCTAACCGGCAAAATCCCCCGCATCTACCACAAGACGCACGTCCGGAGTAAGAACTGCACCGGCGTCGATCTGGAACAACAGGATCCACCCCGGCGGTCCGCAGGAAAGATCAAATAAAATCGCGCGAAACTATTTCTCGGCGATTCGCGGGGCTCAGAAAAGACGCGGGGAAAGAGAAGAGGAGGATGAAAAGGTATGGGTTGCTTACCGACGACACCCGATCCGGTGGCGGAGCTTCCCGGCGTCATTGCCGATCGATAGGTCGCCGGCGGGAGCGAGAGGGGGATAGAGTTTCGATCTTTTGCTCTGCTTCGCGAAGGGAAAGGTCTCTTTTGTTGGGGTAATTAGCTGGTAGCACTCGTAAATAATCCCATCCCCGAAACAGCATCTGTAGAAGCCTCATCCAGAGAATAACATCAATGAATTAGGCCCTCCCCTCCTCACAGCATTTCCTTTATTTTCTGTTATTTCTATTTCTTTTAGGCCTATAAAAATAAGAGAAAGGTCAATTCTACCCCTGACTTGGAATATACGTGAGCAGCCCTTGTCTCGCCGGTTTCCAACGTAACGTGAGGCTAAGGAAATATTGAAAAAAAACTTGTTTTGTAATTGAATAATATGAAAATATTAATTAAAAATAATGTAATTTGAATAGTTTAAAAGTGTAATTTGGATGAAATTAGCCAACTAACTATAAGGCCCATAAGTGAATCAAAGTGAACCAAAGGCTGAAAGCACGCGTTGAGGTTGCTGCCATCTTCATCCATGGCTCGAGGCGTTCACGGCGCCGTGGACCTTACGCACCACCACAGATCGAAGTCGAGTCGCCGCAGCCCTTGCTGCACTACCACGGATCAATTTCTGGTCTCTGTTGGCCTTGTTGTGCTGCCACCGATTGAGTAAAGGCGCCGCCGCCCTTGCTATTAGTCATGGGCAATGTGGTAAAAAAAAAAAGGATCATGTAACGGAAGGAAAAACACGTCCGTTCGTTTGCTAAAGAGCTAAGGACACTATTGTTCTTTCCCTTGATTTTTTGGCCTAAAAGCAATAAGAAATTAAAAAAACAAACAGAAAATGCCGTGAGGAGGGAAGGATCTGATTCATTGATGCTATTCTATGGATGAGGCTTCTACTGGTGTTGTTGTGGGGATGGGATCATTTACGGGTGTTACCAGACTAATTATCCCTCTTTTGTTCTGGACGGGATGGTTCGCCCTTTGGAGTCGAACAGAATTATTTGAAGGAAAAGCTAAGGTCATTGGATTCTGCATTAACCGCTCAGATGGAAAAGTATATATGTGGGAATCTTTATGCTGCTAATATACCCGCACAAAACTCGAATGCCAGCATGTTCCAAACTACTTATCATCATGACTTTATACTATGTTCATTAAATATTTTTAAACCCGGGTAAATTATCTGTTTAAGATCATTGAACATTCTATGAAGACATCAGAAAACACCACACCTGAATTGGAATGGAAGAAATGTTTTTTTCTTTCAATGACACGACGTCCATTGGTGAAGCTAGAGGAAAGCCAAGGGTAGTGATTTAGTGTTTATTGTGATGTTAAATTTTCCAAAACTTAGATATCATAAAAGTGTGGCTTCATAGTGCTACAAATTTTGTGCAAGTCGTTGTTATTGCAAAAAAATCTATAATATCATGAAAGTATAGCTTTAAAGCTAAGCAGTGCCATGGTTTGGAATAAAAGGAGGTCTTAAGTTGAGTTTTTAAAACTCCAAAAAAAAACTAGATGTATGGTAATATATCGTTTAAAAGTAAAATATTTGTTCCATCCAAAGACTTAAGTTTTCATATAGCATTTCTCTAATACTGCATATATACTTTATAATCCAAACAAAATCTTAGCTGGTGTTCTATAGTGTTTCATGGTAATTTATTAGACAATTATTAACTACGTTTTAATTTACCCCTGGTGCACTACGCCTAGTTTCACCACTGATGATGTCCAGTCATCAATAACAAAATGTTTGCAGTGATTTTGCTGGTTATTTTTTGACGGAACGATTTTGCTAATTATTCATTATGGTTTATTAAACATTAAACATCTTTGCCTTCTAGTCATGTTTCATTGTGGTCCGGGGCTTATGAGCTCCCGAAAATGTCATGAGCATTCGAGGACTGTTCTTTATCTTTTGAAATATGAAAAAGGCAGCAAATTTCTTGCTAGTTTATTTTGATTCACGTCTGAAAGAAGTGACACTCTTGCCAAGTGCATAAACCTATGTCGCGGCATCGCTAACTTCATGCTGCATACTGCACTCGAGTTTTAGTAGAACTTACATTCCTGGTGTGCTGGTTGGATTTCTTATGATTATACATTGCTCCTAGTGCTCACTCTTGTCTATCTCTCCGGCGATCTCTTCGTTGATGATCTGTAAGTTACATAAAGCAATTCACTTACCTTTCATTTACATTCAAAAATAAAATAAAGGAATGCCTTTGTTTTTATCGATGACCTGAAGATTTGAAGGAAAAATCTAGTTCATTTTAGACGACCGTTTCTATCCCTTCAACAGAAAAGAAGGAAAAAAACATCTTTCCTCCTTTTCAATTGATTCAACATGATGTACTAGAATTTGTATTGTTATTTATTTTTATAAGATACTAGAATTTGTACTAGTTAGTTTTTGTTGACCGTTCGATTTTGATCTAGTGGTGCGAGACGTCGATTGTATATATTTCAAACTTACAATCAACTGAAAATTAGCAAGTCCCCAAAAAATCTTAGTGCTGATCCTCGCCGTCCGCTCTAAACACTTGAGGACTACTTTGCTAGCTATTTTATCATCGTACCGATGAGTACTTGCACAATGAGAAGAAGTGAAGAACTCATGTGATGTTGCCTTCATATTTATGTGTTTTCCATGTAGAGCTTGCATTCCGCATTGTAGCCTTACACTTGGTGAGCTGGAATGGTCAACCAAGGTTTCGCGAATCTGAAGGGATGAAGTGAAACTCGACTTAGGGTGTGTTCGTTTCCTGGGGTCTAAACTTTATATCTGTCACATCAAAAAGAATCTTAGTATTTAGGAGTATTAAATAAAGTTTAATTATAAAATAAATTACAGGCCTCTAGACTAATTTACAAGACGAATCTAATAAGGTTAATTAACTCGTAATTAGAAGACGGTTACTGTAGCATCACTTTAGCAAAACATAGATTAATTAAGCTCGTTAGATTCATCTCGAAAATTAGCACCAATCTGTGAAAGGGTTTTGTCAGCTATGGATCGAAATATTCATAAATAGTAAGATTCTCTTTGATGTGACAGTGCTAAATTTTAGAGGGAGGAAAACGAACAGGGCCTTATTCGAATCGCGCCTGTGTCCAGAGAAACTTATTTTACTCCCCTGTTCTCAATAAATTGACCTGCAGATAAAAGTGAGAGCAAAAAACAACCATGTTGATCAGATTCTTCATTTAGTTTCTTTTGTTTTCTGTGTGCGGAAAGATTCTTATCATCGTTATCAGTGCTCTTAATAAACAATGACAGTAGCGATAAGATGCCTCAGCTGTGTCACTCAAGTTCAGATGTGTTCTACATATTCCGATCCGAATCAAGATTCCAGGTACTAAATGATCTGAAAATATTTATACACCATCAGCTGCATTTATCATTGTCAGAACCATGGCATGCAATGGATTATGCAGATAATGGGGGAATCTTAATTCAATAAAATAGGACGGTAAGCTGAAAAAAAAAGCAGTCACAGTATCCGGAGATAGAATAGAAGAACTTGACATTAGTTTTCGAAATAAATACAAAACCATGTAACTGTCTAGTCATCTCACATGAAAATATTAGCAACAAAAACCATAACTGTTGAATTCAAAACGCGCACACACCCACACCCACATGCACACACACAAAATCTGCCTACCTAGGGCAACTCGCAGACATCAAGATATCATGTTCCAAAATCTGCCTTCTGCTTTGTTCCCCTGCACTCTGCCATTGTTATGTTTGGAAGCCATTTGTCGTAACAATATCCTCACCATCAATTGTCATTACCACTGAACTATCATTATTGATAGAACCCTCGAATGTTTGAAGGCCTTCAAGTGTATGTTCAACCTGGTCGCATTGTCGGTCGTTCCTCACCTGACACTACAGGAATAAAGCTCTGTAGCGGCGGGCCGAAACCCGCTATAGCGGCGGGTATAGTGGCCCGCCGCTACCCAAACGCAGCTAAAAATAAAGAGCTGTAGCGGCGGGTTCCACAAAACTGAAACCACCCGCCGCTACAGCAAAATTGGCAAACAAAAAAAGCAGGCCCACATGGGCCCGCTCCATGCCGGCTAGATCCGCTGCCTCCACCCCGCCTAGATCTGTTGCTCGTGGGCCTCGCCGGAGGAGGGAGAGGCGGCCCCGCGCGCCGCGTCGCCGGACCGGAGGAGGGAGAGGCGGCCCCGCGCGCGCGTCGCGGGAGGAGGGAGAGGCGGCCCGCGCACCGCGTCGCGGGAGGAGGGAGAGGCGGCGGCCGCCGCCCGCGCGCTGCGTTGCCGGAGGAGGGAGAGGCGGCGGCCGCCGCCCGCGCGTCGTGTCGCCGGAGAGAGAGAGAGAGAGAGAGAGAGAGAGAGTGGGCGGCGGCTGAGGGTTGAGGTGGAGGGATATCCGGGGTGGAGTGGGGGAGGGGTCATTTTATATTTCAATGCAGCTAGGGTTTTGGATGGTTGGGCTGGGCTGTTTTTTACTGCAGGCCTCTTTGTGGTCCGTCGCTACAAAGATTTGTAGCGGCGGGTCAGTAATGTGGGCCGCCGCTAAAAATCATGACGATTTTTAACGACGGATGACATTGTCCGGCGCCGCTACGTTCTTTTTCATGCCGCCGCTATAGAGGGGATTTGTAGTAGTGTGATAAATTTACACACGATGCTGCAAGTATGACAACTTTGCAGATTTCTCTGTTGTTTCCCTCCTCTATAACTTGTCGGTCTAGTATTTCAACTAGGTTGTCTTCATTGAGTAAGTTTACAAAATGAGCAACAAGGCCTTCACCATCCGGGGACAAGAACAAAAAGGGCTTCTTTCTTGTCAGCAGCTCCACAAGAATGACACCGAAGCTGTAAACGTCGCTTTTCTCTGTGAGACGACCTGTGTAGAAGTATGCAGCGTCTAAGTATCCTATAGTCCCCTGAACCTTTGTTGTTAAACCTGTTTTATCCATTGGAATATACCTTGAAGCTCCAAAGTCTGAAACTTTTGATGTTAAGGTGTCATCAATGAGGATGTTGGCATGTTGCTAGACTTGATAAGTTGATATCCCTATGGATTATTGGAACTGATACAGACGAATGAAGATAAGAAAGAGCATTAGCTATTTCAGTCGCAATTCTCAACCTATTCTGCCATGATAAAGAGTTCCATTGGAAATGAACTCATAAACTAGCAATGGGACCTCTGTCTCCAGGCAATACCCGAGAAGTTTTACAACATTTATGTGGTTGATTTGTGAGAGAATTGCTACCTCATTGATGAACTCATCTATTTCCTTTTGAATTGTTATCTTTGACTTCTTGATGGCTACAACCTGGAGATCTGATAAAATTCCTTTGTAAACAGTACCATGCCCTCGACCACCAAGCTCAAGAGCTTTGTCAAAGTTATTGGTTGCCTTTGCAAGTTCATCCACTGTTATGATCATCCTTTCAGCGATGTATGCTTGTTGGGATACAAGTTGTTGCAATAATTGTCCTCGATTTTGCTTGGAGTATTTTTGTTTCAACATCATTCCCCTCCTATGTTTAATTTTTTGGGTCATGAGAAATGCTATCAGAACAAAAAATATGATACCTGCCCCACAACCAATTCCTATACCAATGCTCAAACCTGAAAGGGTGGAGATGTAGTATCATTACTTATTAGTTTCGAATGATCAAACATGCTTTTAGGTAAATGACACTAAAAGTCTAACTATTTTTTAGAGAGGAAGGGAGGGCATAGAAGCACTTTTGTATTGATAGTGTAAACGGAAAAAATGATGATACTAGCTACTTGCGCGAAAAACAAAGAAATTTCATAGGAATTGAATCCTACACGAAAAATTCGTAAGGAATCCTTTGGAACGTAGGATTAGGACCTCAAAATTCCTATGAAATTCCTATAAGATAGCTTCCTCCATGTAAATTTTAGAGGATTTCTAACATGAGGTTGGACCTCATGTAAACTTTCTCTGAGCCTATCTCTCTCCTCTAATTCATGTGTTTTTCCTACGTTGTATCCAAATGATCCATAGGAAGCATTCTTGCGTTTTTATTTTCTGTAGGATTACAATTGGTAGCCAACTCTAATCCTACGTTTTTTCTATTCCTACATTTCTATATCCTGCATTCCAAAGAAGGCCTAAGCAGTGTTGTTTGTTGAACTAAAGAGGGCCGGTGGCTGACCTTCTCACATTCTCACCCCTGGATCGGTGATCATTCCATTTTGTGTTATGTTGATTAATTTGGGACTAAAATAAATTCTTTGTCAAATTCGCGCCTGAGCGGGAAAAGATAGTTCCGATTGCTACCAAGTACTAATAAGAGCTGAATGAAGCTGTGACGATGTGTTCGCTTGCTTTAATACACAGCTTTCGGCACATATAGTAGAAGTAATAAACGAATCCATTTGACTAGGGTACGTACGTAAACAATGCAACGAGACAGAAAAAAAAACGTTTCCGAATACAAGGCTAAATAAAGCCCCTTGGCTCACCTGTGATGGATCTTACGCAGCCGTTGGGGATGGTGTGATTGCCATGGCTTCCTCGCGGACATCGGCACTCGTAGGATCCAGCCAAGTTCTTGCACTCGCCGAAGCACGTGTCCTGTTGATCGCACTCGTTGATATCTGCATAGCCCATGGGCACATCTTGATTAAATTTTGTGAACGTGGAGCAAAAGTTTTTAAAATGAACAGTGACTGCAAAGCAGCGAAACTAATCATCTCTCGGTGAGCGGAGAAGAAATTGAAAACAGTGTGAGTGCCAAGTGCCAACCTTGGCATCCGTCGGTGAGGTAAGGGTTGCCGCCGTATCCGGTCTTGCAGCGGCACGTACGTGTACCCGCCGCCGTCCTCTCGCCGGCAGTCGCTACGCTCGCTCTTGCAGAGGCGGCGAGCCACGTCATCAGGGCACATCATCGTCTTCTTGCTCGCAGGGAGGCCGTGCTTGACGGCCCACCGGAGAACGAGCGGCATGCCCTGCTCGCGATCGCTGAGGCTCTTGTGCCGCGCCATGAACGGGTCAATGTAGCCCTCTTCCATCACGTACGCGAACACGGGCAGCGTCGCCTGGAGCCGCGTGAAGAGGAGCCCCGTAGGCGTGCCATCGCCGGCGAGCGGCGCCTGGCAGTGGCAGCACCCTCGCTGGAGCAGAACTTGCCCTTCTTCGTGGGGGAGTTGTTGCTGCCTCCGGCGGCGGGTTCGAGCACGCCGGCGGAGGAGGAACAAACGGCGGCGCAGCTGCTGAGGATGCGCTCCCTGACCCCGGTGGTGGTGTTCTCGCCGCCGGCGTCGCGGTCGAGCACACCGAGCAGCTCTGCCTGCACGTCGCAGCCGAAGAGGACGAACTCGTTCCTGGCGGCCGACAGCGTGTAGGGCCCGCCGAAGGCGTCGCCGGCGGTCGTGTTGATGATGGAGCTCGTGCGGAGCACGCGCACGGTGGCGTTCTCGAGCGAGATGTTGTCGACCACGAGCGGGCCGCCGCCGCGGAGGTGGAGGAGGAGCTGATTGGTGGTGGCGTCGCAGATGAGGTTGAACCGCCAGCCCTATCGCCGCTGCGTGCGACTGCGACGCCAACACCATTAGTGTCACGGCGAGTATCGTCGCTGCCGCGGCTGATGATGCTGGCGACGGCGCCATTGACACTGGACACTGGCTGCCTGGCTGGCTAGCTACCTCAATCGATCGACAAAATTCTTTCCTTGTCCACCAGGCCACACAAGCCCACAACCCAACGTGTTGATTATTGATGACATATGAGATCTCGCAAAAAAAAAAAAAGGGATCAGCATGACATGCGGAAAATCGTGGCTAAGTGCGCACATTATGAATCGTGCGTCCTAAATAATGTCACTGGAAAAAAAATGGAGGCCTCTGCATGTGCCGCATAATATTTGTAACTATTCTTTTAATTCCTTCTCCGAATGCGACTAACCAGCTCCCATATGCACACATGAAGCAGAAAAAAAAAAGCAATATCACGTTTATCGCGTTTGGGGTCAAAGATTTTGAACCACATTTTAAATCCCAACACCATAGGTATGCGACAAGCCCATGTTAAGGGTATATATATTCCTCGCTATCAAATACTGAATTCATCCCAACCAAATAAATAAATAAGACCTTGCAAAAAAAAAAAAAAGAGAAATTGCATTGCGTCGAACCAAATACTCCTCGCGGCCTACGTGGTCATGTGCGCCTACGTGGCTTCGTTTGGTTGTGGGGCCCGCTCAGGTTGCTGGTGATGACCCCGCGGGGTGCAGAGCATCGCCATCGCGGTCAACATGCTCCTCAACTTCGCCGTCGCGCAGGCGTTCCTACTTGTCTTCGGCTTCGTGGGGTGCGGCGTGCTCATGTTCATGACGCGATTGGTCTACTTCCTGCCGGCGTGTGGAAGCGAAGGCGAGACTGGTACTGGGAGCACTTCGTCACCAAACAACTCTCATGGCTTGCGTTGTACTAGTAGTATTTTGTTCCTGCCAATTACACTTACCTACTGTGAGACGGAAATCCAATGGCTTATAACACGTGAGTATAAAAGTACTGGTTTTAGCCATCAACCAACATCTCTTACAATTATACAAAGCAGAACGTTTCTATATATATCTTCCCAAGGACTAGTAGTAGGATCGAAAACGATCCCATTGAACAATATCCTCGCAGTTTTACTGGCAAACTTTTCTACGAAGAGAAGCAGGACAAAAGTGACACTACAGACAAATTTATTAATTTCTTCAAGAAATAGTACTAGTCACGAACGAAATCACAAACGATCCAATACGATCCAATGAAAACGGCAGCAAACTGGAGAGGCTTTCTCTAGATATCCTTCTAAACTAAGGGCACTCAATAGTCACACAGATGGCGTGGCAGAACTCCTACAGGTCTCCTGGAACCGAGACCAATCAAGCAGCCTTAGGCTTGGGCTTAAGCCTCTTCAATTGGGAGTATAGGAAAACTCCAGCAAGAGCGATACCAGTACCTGGACAAAAGAAAATGTTTCAAATGTGGGAAGGTGAACAGCATAATTTGACTAAGTTATTATAGTAAAGGAACGAACGAAAAAATGCACTCACCGAGAGAGTTAATAGGAGAAACAGGGGTCCTGAAGAAAAGAACAGAGGTCACAATGACCACCACACGCTTGACGCAGTTGCCCACTGAATGGGTAACCGGGGACACCCTAGCGAGGATCATGTAGGACACCTTCAACAAATTACACAAAGACAAAGATCAGTGAGTTTAAAATGCCAATATGCTTGTGAATCCAATAGACATTCAATGAGCCTTTACATGTATATACTCTTATCTGAAATCGGCACTGATAATGCAACCAAAAGGAACAAACAAACAAAGCAATTCAAACAAAACAGATCATCATGGTTTACCTGTTGGTACGCATGGAAACAGAATGCAGCAATCAACGATCTCGTGTATATCTGTTTTAGGTTCAAGCCCTGCACAAGATACGATAAAAAATATTAAAGACGTGTCCTCAAGCCAGTCTATAGGGTGTCATGTACAAATAAACAGTAGTGTACACTCACAGCAGACTGCAGAACTGCAGGGCTGACTTTGACACCTTCTGTTAGTAAGGTTACTGGGGCCAAGAGGAAGAATGACATGACCGTGATGATAGAGAAGAGATTAATGTTGTCAAGAGATTCCTGATCAGAAATGGAGAAACGAGAGATGGTTAGGCATATGTTTGAAAGGACAGGCATAGAAAGCATTATATAACTGAAATAAACAAATTGGCCATTGATAAATTGCATAATCCAAGAAAACTAATGGATGGTTGTGTTACCTCTTTCTTGACCATAAGCTTCTTGCTCAGCACATTCCTTGATTGGAAGGTAACATTTGAAGCCATTGCACTCCAGAATCCAGCCCTGTCATAAAAAAAAGTTAGGTATCCGAGAGTAGATGAAATACCAGCACAGTAGTCATATAAGAACTATAATTTGCATAAGGAGCATCATAATTTCTTATATTTAGAAGAAGGTGGCTTATCTTACCAGTTGAAAGATGCCTCAGTAAGAGATGCCAATGCCACACCACCAACAATTGGAAGAAGAGACATTACAACCCAAGGAGTAGGCAACTGCAAAATTTAATTTGTCAAAGACAAAAACAAGAAAAAAAATGATTTCATCTTATTGTATAGACAGTTTGGACAGATACTTCTTGCAACAGTGTCAATCAGAAAATGAAATTACCTCGCCAAGGAAGATCGCTGAAAGGAGAACTGAAAAGAAAGGCTCCATGGCCTTGATAGTGTGTGTAAATGACACAGCAACCTTTCCAAGGCTCATGTTTGTGAAAAGATTGCCCATGGTATGGACAATAGCCAGAGGAAGGATAGCCAAAAGCTGGAAAACAAGAACAAGTACAGCAGATGTTCATCTTGGTACATTGTGAACATACTGAAAGTTCATCTGAGGTAACTAATATTTACCTGTGCACCAGAAACCTTTGGTCTTTTAAGGATACCAGTAATCCACATGAACAATGCAATGACAGTTCCAACAGCGAACTGCACGGTTGTGATGTTTATCGGGTACGGCAAAGCCTTCAAAACCTGTCGAGCATAGGGACAGTTTAGAGGATTATCTTCTATGCCAACAAATCAAACTTACATTGATATACCAGAACAGTACATAGCATTCTCTTAAATCAATTATAAACAAACAGTTATCAGACAATGCATTGAGAAAAGTCAGCAGAAAACATCAGGGATATCTGGATGATATATGTATATACACTGTAAACGCAATAGCAAGGTTGTCCAGCGCAATGTTGTCATCACGATGGAAAAATTGCAAGCCAACCACAGACAGATATAAATACAACCACCTATTTAATTACAGCTAAAAATGGAAAGATGTGAATACAATCTGCAGTCGCAAGCCTGAACTACTAACCACGGACAGATACAAAGACAACCACCTATTTATTTACAACTAATAAAAATGGAAATGTGCGAGTACAATCTGCAGTGCATTTGACACATTGATAGAAGGTTGCCCAATAGAAGCTTGAAATAGTAGTATATGAGTCATATTTATGCACAAAAGAAGCATAAGAGTTCATGGTAATCGTAGGACTTAAAAAGGGTTAAAACTTGTGTGTAAGTAGTTCCTAGACATGACAGGAATTTAAAAGGTTATACAGGTGGAAGATCTTGATGGGTTCCAGCATATTCTTGCAGTCGCGCAAAAGTGTACTGGACAACATTTTTGGACAAGAAATGCCTTTAACCATAAAAGGGGGTGTGCAGACTCATGAAAAATGTCGGATACAGCACGCACCCAGAAAGAAAGGTAATCGTATGAGTGACCTTGTTCACCAACACGCAGAAATGGCAGAACAGAGAAGGATCTGTCCTGGTGTGCACGCACCAAACCCGGCGCCACCTAATTCACTAATCTGCCTACTGATTTGCTAGATGATGAGGCCGGATCACTACACGCAGCGATTATAACCACGAATAACTGAGTAGATCCAGAGGAAAATGACGGGGAGGGCGCGACGGCGACGGCAGATCAGCGTGCGGTGCGCGCGTCAGCTCACCTGCTTGTTGTAGATGTTGAAGTAGATGTTGAAGAGGTACCAGAGGCCGAAGAGCGCCCCCAGCTGCAGCGTCTTCGTGAGCCCGCCGCTTCCCTCCTCGGCCCCGGCGGCGCCCTCCGCCGTCTTAGCCGCGGCCGCGGCCACCACTGGCCGGACGGCAGGCTTCTCCTCCAGCGGCGAGGCCGGCACGAGCCCGACGCGGCGCCCGGAGGCCGTGAGTCCCGCGCGGGGCAGCGCCGCCGCGACGGAGAGGCCGAGCCCGCGGGGCGGGAGGCCGACGCCGGCGCCGCGGCGGGGCTGGCCGCGAGCGGCCGCGCCGCGCATGGCCGGACGAGCCCGATGGCCGCCGCGCTCTGCATCTCCCGTGCCGGCCGAAGGTTCCGGAAGCTTCGGGAGGCGGGTGGAGGGCTCAAGGCGGCGGCGGCGGAGAGCACGAGGATCGATAGTTGCCGGGGTTGGTGGCCTAGGCGAGATTTGGAAGTGGGTTTTATGTAAGCGACGAGGCCGAACTGAGCTGGCGAGAGGGGTTCAATGTGGGGCCTACTGGCAGTGGGATGACGTGGCCACGGAACAGCTGTCGTGTACAAACCCATGCGGAGCCCAAAGAGCAGCGTCGGAGTCGTCAAGGCTTCCGTTCCGTCCGTTGATGGCTTTGCTGGTTGTCAAATGTTGGACTGGATCGCGGGCCGTTCGGCGGTTTCGAGGGGAGATTGCGGGGCCCGCAAGCGAACTGGTGGCTTGCTAACCTGCCATCTCTGAAAATTCATCTCTGCATTTGTCGAAACACTACACAGCATGTCTAGATATCTCCATGCCCACTGAATGCTTGCTTAAGGGATCGCATCCAATACCATTGCATCGTGATGTTGGTCAACTCCTTGATGGGCATGTCCACCGTCTCGACGATAAAGAGCGTTTCGTAGCATCTGACCATGGAGACCACGATGAAAACCAGAGGAGGGGGAAAGGATTTTGCGAGTGCTACAACGAGGGTCATAAGAATGCTGATATGGTATCCTATTCATGTTTTTTTCTCTTTTTGTATGTGTACTTTTTCAGGCCTATGAACATTTTGGATTGGAGTATTTATCGATGTGTGATAATTATAGCCGTATGCATTTTATTGATGCAGATGCTAGAACTAGAATATCAATATATTCTTTTTTCTACAAAGAAATCATTAGATACTTTGTGTATCATGTATTAATCTCTGGATTATATTAGTTGTTACGTATGATTTTAAAAACTTGATAATAAAGAAACATACTTTCATAAAACAATAAAGGATTATACCTGATATCAAACCCTTCGTACCACCACGATAATAAGGGTCTATTATATTATCCAAGTTCGTCTAACAAATTAGAGTTGAAGCAGATAATCCACAAGCATCTTCAGCAGTGAGCTGCCACGATAGCTTAGTGAGGCTTTGCTAAGTGCGTCGGGCATGCTCGGTGGTGAATCGTGAGTTGTCACATCAAAAAGAATCTTACTATTTAAGAGTATTAAATAAAGTTTAGTTATAAAATAAATTACAGGCCTCTAGAGTAATTCACGAGACGAATCTAATGAGGTTAATTAAGTCGTGATTAGAAGACGGTTATTGTAGCATCACTTTAGCAAAACATATATTAATTAAACTTATTAGATTCATCTCGAAAATTAAAAGTAATCTGTCAAGAAGGTTTTGTCATTAAATTGATCAAAATATTTATAAATAGTAAGATTCTCTTTGATGCGATAGCACTAAATTTTAGAGGGCAGGAAAGTTGCGCATGTACACGGCGCACGCAACACAACATCCAGTGAGAGCTCGTGCGCTACGCCTCGGAAGCATGAGGACGGACCAGGACCACGGCGTGCCCCCTGATCGTCGATTGTCAGACGTATTAAGTGAGTAATCGTCCCAGTAATAGCTATGTTTCAGCTTTGCTAGAAACATAAACGAATTTTTTTGGCCTAACAAAAGTTTTGGAGTTTTCTACTCTACAGGACGTGCAAGTTAAGGAAGGAAAGCTGGTTGCATGCGCAGGACAGAGGTAGGAGAAGAAGGCATGTATGTGGAGCTAGATCATCATCTGTCAGTGCGTGCGGGCGATGAACAAAACGGTTTATAAAAGCTAAAGATGAAACAAAGAAAAAACAGAGGATTGAAGTGGCATATTCGCACTCAGTGTTTGGCGTGTACTTTCGTGGAGCGAGTACTGTACATTGGGCCTCATGATGGTAAAGAGGGAATTTTTTTATTAATAATCGACTTTTTAATTATTTAATATAAATAACCGTTTAATCTGTAAAATTATAAAAATAGTCGCTCTGTCGCTCGTTTATCGGGCGACAGTACATATCGCCTAACCGACGGGCGACAAGTGTCACCAGTGGGACCCTTCATCCAACCGGTGGACGACGGCAACCTATCACCCGTTGGTTGGGCGACAGGATGGATTCCCACTTTTTTTCTTTTTTTCTGTCTTGGCTCTTAAGTCTCTCTAACGCTGGATTGAAAATACTTTGGCAGCGCAAAAATTAATTTCGATTTTTTCTTGTGATAGAGTATAAACTGGAGCACCCGTTTTAGCTTTGAAAAGTCCCAAATATGATGACAATTTTAAAATAAAAATTCCTAAATTAGGGTAGTTGTTAAGAAATAATGAATTTTTAAGTCATCCAAACCTTCTTCAAAAATTATGAAAAAATGATCTAAATTTATTGGATCTATAGTACTATCAACATCTATTTTTGTTAGAATTAGGTTGTGTTTCGTAATTGCTAGTTGTTTAAATAATGTTCAAATTTGAATTTAAATTCAACTTTAATTGACCATATTTCGAAAAGTAACTCCTTTAAGTGTTATCATATTAATTATTACCAAATAAGACCTTATGAGGAGTTAGAGTTCAAAATATGGTCAATTAAACTTTAAATTTAAATTCAAATTTGAACACTATTTAAACAACTCGCAATTATGAAAGACAACCTAATCCTAACAAAAATAGGTGTTGATACTACTATAGATGCAATGAATTTAGATCATTTTTTCATAATTTTTGAAGAAAGTTTGGACGACTTAAAAATTCATTATTTCTTAACAACTACTCCCTCCATTCCTATATATAAGCATTTCTAGAATACCAAGAAAAAAATAGTCAGGAATAAAAAGGACATGTATACCCTTCATTTTACACTACCTCATCAATTCTCCACACACCCACCAACCCATTAAGTTTTGTCTTATCTCTAGGAGTACTTACATTGTGGAACAATATTTGAATCCTCAAATACTTACATATAGGAATGGAGGCAGTACTCTAATTTAGGAATTTTTATTTTAAAATTGTCATCATATTTGAGACTTTTTAAAGCTAAAACGGGTGCTCCAGTGTATACTCTATCACAAGAAAAAATCAAAATTAATTTTTGAGCTGCCAAAGTATTTTCAATCAAGCGTTAGAGAGGCTTAAGAGTTAAGGTAGGAAAAAAACGAAAAAAAATTGGTAATGGATCCTGTAGTGGGCGATAGGTTGGTGTCGCCCTCTCGGTTGGACGACGGGTCCTACTGGTGCCATTTGTCGCCCGGCGGTTGGGCGATAGATAACTGTCGCCCGGTGAACGGGCGACAGAGACAGAGCGACTATTTTTATAATTTTATAAATCGAGCGGTTATTTATATTAAATAATTAATAAAGTTGATTATTAATTAAAAAATGCCTCGTGGGCTTCGTGACGGAGTGGGCCGACAACCATACCCGTGAGTGTGAACAACAGCACACCGAGATGGGCCGACATCCATACCGGTGGTGTCCTTCCTTGACCAGCACCAGCGCCACTGCACCAGCTCACCGGCTGGCCGCGCATTCTCGATGTGGCTGGCTGGGCGCCCGCCCTGAACATACGTGAACCCCCAGTGGCATCGCGACCACCCTGGCTCACTGACCAATGTTCTTAACTGGAAATTTGCACGGGCAAATCGTCAGAGAACAACCCATGGCCAGCTACAATTTACAAGTGAGAAGCATTCACCATTCAGAATATGCATGCACACAGTGTACTACGCCACTAACAACAATCGTCCACTAAAGGCGGCGCATGCATTTCTCGGGATCCCACATTCCGATCTAGCCTAAAGAATCGTCATTTCAAGCGGTGATAGTTACTAATGAATATGATCATTCGTTCTTACTAGTGAAATATATTCCATTTGGTATAATGTACTGTTTTATAATGAATGGGATCCATCAGCAATCTTATATAGAATAATGTATATATAGCTACTTGCTAGGCTCTATTCACATCCTTCTAAGAAAAAATGAAGGAGAAAGAAACTATGCAATTCTTCACACCAGGAATTATAAGCAATGCTATGGAATTTCAGGCTGCAGTATCGTAGCCAGTTCATGAAGAAAAGATACCCGTGAATTTAATGTGGTGTTGTAATAGGTACGGTTATCTTACAGAAGAAATGGCAAGCGTTGAACGCCATGCAAAAATAACTCCTATAGTATCCAGAATTTGGACAAGCGTATCCATTATTTTCGCATGCATGGTGACAACAGATGCAGCCTGGCCTCTTTAAATAGAGGAGAGAGTGAGAGATCCTTTTTTACACCTTCACTTGCTCGTCACTCACCCGACAAACCTCATTAGCCCACAGCTGTGTTGTGTTCATCAGCAACAAGCAGCCATGAAGAGCAAGCTCGCGGTCCCGGCCTTGCTTCTGCTCCTCCTAACCTTCGGTGAGTGTGTTGGTTCTTTCAAACTCTTTTTGAAACATGAAAGCAAAATTCTACTCACCTGCAGTTAGATTAGTTAACTTAATAATCTTTTTGAAACTTGGTTGGGCTGCATGCAGGTGCGGATGCCAGCTTGTGCAAATCCCGCAGCAGTACCTACAAAGGGGACTGCTTGAACAACATGAACTGCGCCGCCGTTTGCACGACAGAGGGGCCACCGGCGGCTTCTGTGCGGGCAAGCTGTTCAGGGCGTGCATGTGCACCAAGAATTGCGGAGGAGGAGGCGGTGGTGGTGGCGGCGGCGGCGGCAGTTCTGATGTCCCGCCCAGCAGCGGTGGAGGCGGTGCAGCAGAGCTCACCGCCATGGTGGCACGGAGGTCCGGAGGCCATGCATGAGCAGCAGCTAGTAGCTATGTTTTTGTCTGATCTAGCATTTGGGTCGCTGTCAATGAAATAGTTACGAATGGAATATGATCATTTGTTCTTACTAGAGAAATAAATTCAATTTGTTATAATGTACTGTTTTGTAATGAATGGGATCCATCAGCAATCTTATATATACAATGTATATATAGCTACTAGCTAGGCTCTATCCACAGCTACATGTTCAACTTTTACCCCACAGCTATTAAATTATGAACTCTTCACATCCTTCTAAGAAAAAATGAACGACAACGAAACTATGAAATCTTATATTTGATAATTGGAGCCTCTTTTTGAGACCTCCACATTAATCGAAGAAAAATCCTAGAAATTCTCACAAAAAAACAAAACATCTAGCCTTTGATATTAAGATCTATGGTTGATATTTTTTACAATAAAGATTTAATAGCTAATTGGAGACTCTTTTGAGGCCTCCACATTAATCAAAGAAAAATCCTAGAAATTCTAAAAAAAAAAACATCTAGCATTTGATATTAAGATCTATGGCTGATATTTTACAATAAAGATTTAATAGCTTATTTGGTGGGACCAATTTGTAACTAAGGTTCATGCCGTGATCCACCCAAACTCGGGAGTATGGAAACTTAAGCCGTGACATCTTCTTATAAAATTTTAGCCTTTCCTAATTGCAAAACCTGAGATCTCACGTGTTTATGGAACCTTCATATATGTATCACCGGAAAAATAAGCTTATCTGCTGCAGCATCAAAAAGGTCAGTGAGAATATTTCTGTTGTCGGAATCTCGCATGCCAGTTGCATAAGTGATCAATTTGATGTCGCTATAGCCCATCGGGGAGGACAAAGCTCATGTTCTCTGCAATAATCTAGCGAATCAGCGTCTGAAGGCAGTGCCAAAGGCTGCCGCAAGTACAATCCTATTGACATGTATCAGGTTGTATATGCGCATTTATGCATTGTGCAAATCACGTCAAGAGGAATTGTGTACTGAAGCCCATCTACGGTTTGTTCATGTCCACATTATTCTGCTATTGACATGGCCATTGAAGAGAGGAATAAACCGATGACCATGCTTGGCCATGCATTGCATGCTAGATTGAGCACTGTTGTAGAGACGATTTTCAGTTTTCAATTTGAGTTCTTTTGTTTTTAATTTGCTCGATTGGTGATTAGATTTCTCAGTAGCAGTTGTACTGTAGACTGGAAGATTAACACACTTCTATTTGCACAGAAATAAAATATTTAAAATAACACAGCAATTAGTACCATGCTTGCACTGCGGGCAACTAGGATGAGGAGTGAAAGGACGCATGTCCTTGGAGTTCAATGCACGACTATTCTCTTCTGAGTCGATGTAAGTCAGTAAGTATGTTGTTATATGTATTATTATTACATCTGCTGCGGGTAGTTGGAGCTAAGCCTAAAGGAGACGACCATGCTCCCCCGCTCCACCAACCCAGCCCGGCAGCCCCACGACGGCGGCCAGCCCGACGCCGGCGAACACCCACCCCAAGGCCACGCCCACCATTGGTACTCTAGTGTCTTCCAAGCTATCGCCCCATGCCCTACCTTTCACCCCCGCTTCCATGGGCCGCTCCAAGCGGGAGCGCTGGCTCGAAAGCCCGTGTACGGAGATTGAATCCGAGGAGCTTCGTTCCCCTTTCGCCAAACCAAAGGCATCCTACAGGGATGCGCTTCGAGATCTGGCCCTGGTCGGGGTGGCGACCCCAGATCCAGGCAGCTGCCGGCACAACCCGTGCAGCCACCTCGCATCCGGCTGCGCTCCGAGATCCACAGGGTCCGTGCAACGGCGCCGGATGTAGAGGGCTGGCGCATGGTGGTGTCCAGGCGCAGCCGCCGATCCGGAGCGGCGCAGCCCCATCGACCACGCATCATTCCTGCTCGGGATGGAGGGCCGGTGTTTCAACCTGTCTTGGAAAAGGGCACCGGAAAACTTCATGTAGGGAACCGACGAGATGTCTGCGTCTGTGGTAAGCCGGGCCATAGATCTTTTGAGTGCAGGAAGATGAGGGGGCTCCCCAAGGTGATTGCAATGGGATGGCCCCGCGTCGGACTCGACGAGCATCGTGTCCCGGCCGCCGGTCCCCATGGCAAGGCGAAGATTGGCTCGGCCGAAGTAATGCAAAGCGTTGGGTTGACCTTGAGCTGGCCCCGCGCCGGGTGCGTGGTCACACCCTGGCTGCCGGCCCTCAAGGACCTGATGAGCCAACCACGGTGGCAATGGAGTCCTCCGGGCAAGCCTTGCGTAACCACCGGCGGAGTCGCGAGCGCCGGGAAGGCGGGGTGGCCGCCGCGGCCGCAAGCGAGAGCATGCCGATGACTCCGAGGATGATGGGAGTAGGCCCCGGACCGCTCCGATCCGCCATCCCCACCCTCCCCACACTCCCCAAGCGAGAAGATGGACCGACCTATCGGAGATTTGCTTCATTGATAGGACGCTTGACATGGATCAATGGGAGGCGGAGTATGAATACCTCGCCGTGTTGCTGCAAATTTCAGGCACTCGTCCCGCAGTCACTCCACAGCAAGCGTTGGCAGCTGTAGTTGCGCACTTCGAGTTCCAGCCGGATGAAAGATTCGGAATCCATCGGATGCCACCTCCTAACGACTTGCTGCTCAAGGTCCCAAATCACGGCATGATTGCCACTATGCTAGGAGGTGACCGGACGGTCCAAACGCCCAATTTTCAGCTCAAGATCAGGCCTTGGAGTCGCCTAGTCAATGCGGAGCCAGGAACTCTTTACCACAAGGTTCGGATACAACCGACCGGCATTCCACCACACGTCCGGGAGTTCAGCACGGCGACTCGCGCTCCTTCATTCCTTCTGCTCTCTCGAGGGTATGGATCCGGCCATCGCGGAGCGCCGCGATCTCTCGGTTTTCGAGTTGCAGCTTGGACTACACGCCCGAGCTCATCCTGGAGTACCGCATCCTTGCGGTGCCGGAACCTTTCGACGCCGAAGCTCAATTCCGCTCGCAGCGCCGTACCTTGATGTATGTTGTCAACATCTCGGTTTCTCGCCTCCTCACTCGGATGCAGCTAGACACCCCACCGTCGTCCCCCCCCCGCCTTCCCCCACCGATCGATGACGAGTCGCCTCGGCGGACTCCAAAGCGCTCTCGGCGCCGTCATGATCGTTTCGGTTGTGAGCGTGCGGAAGGCTCGGAGGATGATGACTCGGGCTCTGCGGCGAGCCTCAACATGCAAGGGGTCAATGCAGCCTTCGCTGCCCTTGCAGTCTCGAAACACAGCCTATTGTTCAAGAAGAACCCATACTCCTCACGCCCGGGGGCGCGCGGGCTTGGCGAGCCCTCTCCGTCTAGATGCCGGCGCCGGGGAAGAAGCCCGGTCCCAAGTGCAACCCCCAACCGCCGATGCAACTGCATTAAAAGCGGCCCCACAACAAGTGTCCGATCGCCATGTGCGACATGCCAAAGCCGGGCGAGGCTGCAGTGCATTGAAGACAACATGGAGTGGCCACCGCTCGCCACCCAACGGGAACCTGTTCCGACAAAAGATGAGGCTGCCCTACTCCAGCTGGGGTATTTCGAATCCGAGGGCGCGTTCAGTCTCCGATGGCCGACACCGATCCGATGACCCCGGAGGCGGCCTTGGGCCATAGTTCCGGCTCAAATCACTTTGGCCCGGTGAATGAGAGTACTCAAGGTGAGTGCATACTGCGGGCCGTGGAACAAGGGATCAGCACCGATGGGCTGGGCGAGAGCCCTCAACCCCCTTGTCCCCACAAGACTCCCAATCTGGTGCAGGCACCGCACCCGGCCCGGTAGGCCACAACCACGACTCCTTCATCGCGTCCATCGTAAAGCTCGTGCAAGCGGAGGCCTCACCTTTTCTAGGTGCGCTGCGACGCAGCCGTCGCCAAGCAAGAAGGACGCTCGCAACACCGTCCGCCGAAGCCGTCGTTTAGCGATGGCCGGTAACACAAGACCATCTCTAGAGCGCGCCCAATGTGTCCTCATGCGCAAATTGGGAATCATAAAGGAACAGGAGAACATCTCCGAAGAAGCCGGAGCAGCCTATATCCGACTCTTTGAGCACCCTCCGTCTCGTACACACCTCATGGCCGTAGCGGCTCTCTTTGGATGGACTATCCCAGCTGATTGCGAGGTGCGCTCGACCGCTCTCCTTCGGAGCTAGGCCTTGAGCTGCTGCGTAACTCGTACTTGGGTTGTCCACTCGTTTTTCTCATGGATCTCTCTAACATAGTTGTTTGGAACGTCGGGGATTAAACCAGAAATCCCACCGTGACGTCGTTCGAACGCTCGTTGCTGACTATCGACCAGAGATTGTTTGCCTCCAGGAAACAAAAATCAATCAGTTCAATGACTGAATTTTGCTGGCCACCCTCGGCTCCGAGCTCAACCAGCACGTCGTGTTGCCGGCGCAGGGGACCCGCGGTGGAATTCTCATTGCATGGAGAGGATCCCGCTGCCAGGCCATCACAACCAGAGTGGAGGCTTTTTCCGTCTCGGTGCTTCTCCGAACTTCTGCCGGCCACCAATGGTGGTTTACGGGCGTTTACGGCCCTCGGGCATATGCACGAAGGTCTAGTTCCTGCAGGAGCTGCGTGACGTGCGTGCGACATGCAATGGACCGTGGGTAGTAGCCGGTGACTTCAACCTCATATACAGAGCAGCTGACAAGAACAACCAAAACCTCGATCGTGCGATGATGGGTCGCTTCCGACGTTTAATAAACGAACTGCAGCTGCGAGAAATCGACCTCCTCGGCAGACGATATACCTGGTCTAATGAGAGGGAGGCGCCGACGTTGGTGCGCCTTGACCGGGTTTTCTGTTCCAATGAATGGGATGCCATGTACCCTAACCATCTGCTACATAGTACAACCATTGGAGTATCGGATCATTGTCCGCTTATCCTCAGCTTTCGAACGGATGTGGGCAGTAAAGGAAGGTTTCATTTCGAAAATTTCTGGCCCAAGTTACCAGGATTTCAAGAAACTGTAGCTGCTGCTTGGAACTCCGTCCGTGATGTCCCTCATCCAATTCAGCGACTATCGCTAAAGCTTGGTGCAACAAGGAAAGCATTACAGGCGTGGGGGCATAAATCGGTGGGAAATGTGAAGCAACAGCTCGACCAAGCTAGGGAGGTGCTAGAGCGGCTCGACCTTGCCCTTGAAACAAGGATACTTTCAGCTGAGGAAAGCTGGCTGCGTAGACAACTCAAGCAACGGTGCCTTGCGCTTAATTCCTTGCACCGCACCATTCTACGCACTCGGTCACGTCTTGTCCGGTTGGCCGAGGGCGACGCAAACTCCCAGCTCTTTCATGCACACGCCAAATATCGTAAGAAAAAAATTACACCGCAAGCCTACAGGAAGGGGACAGAGTCCTAACGGTTCATGAAGCAAAGGAGCGGGCCATCTGGAATTTTTACAACGGTATGATCGGCGCACAACAAGAAAGATCGAACACTCTGAATCTTGAAGCTTTCTATCACGGACCTTTGGATCTAACAGCCCTGGATGCCCCCGTTTTCGAGTGGGAAGTGTGGAATATTATCAAAACATTGCCACTAGACAAGGCACCGGGCCCCGACGGCTTCACGGGTCGTTTCTATAAAAGCTGTTGGGAAATAATCAAAGTCGACATAATGGCAGCTATCGGTGCATTTCATGAAGGTGATGCCGGACATCTACATCTGGTCAATTCTGCCTACATTGTCCTGCTACCAAAAAAGGAGGAGGTTAAAACCGTAGGGGACTACCGCCCGATCAGCTTGGTTCACGGCTTTGTCAAGCTTCTCACGAAGATCCTCGCTAATCACCTAGCGCCTCGGATGGATGAACTTGTAGCATCCAATCAGAGTGCCTTTATTCGTGGCCGCAGGATCCATGACAATTTCCTAATGGTACAACACACAAGCAAGGCTCCTCGCACCGGCAGAAACTAGCCGAGTGCTTCGAAGCTAGACATCCGGAAAGCTTTTGACTCCGTAGCTTGGGCGTTTCTTCTTGAAGTGCTTACACGCACGGGATTTGGGCCCAAGTGGAGGATGATGATCTGCAATTTACTCACCTCATCCACAACACACGTCCTACTCAATGGAAACCCCGGGCATCCGATACGGCACCGACGGGGGTTAAGGCAGGGAGACCCGCTATCTCCATTGCTATTTATAATTGTAATGGATGTGTTGTCCAGCATAGTATCCAGGGCGGATGAGCTGGGCCTGTTTGATCCACTCGTCAAGGAAAAATCTGGGTCATCGCATGTACGTCTATGCCGATGATGTGGTCCTCTTCACAAATCCCTCCGCCTCCGATATGGCACTCGGTTAAAGATATCTTGCAATGCTTCGGGGAGGCGTCCGGCCTGAAAACTAATATGGAACAATCAACAATACTGCCAATCCGATGCTAAGACGAGCACATCCAGCAAATCCAGCAAGACATGGAGTGTGAGATTGCCTCGTTCCCCTGCCGGTATTTGGGCTTACCACTAGCACTTGCAAGACTCAAGGCGGTGGATCTTCAGCCGATACTTGACAAGTTGGCGGACCGATTACCAGGGTGGAAGGCGGCCTTACTGGACAAATCGGGTCGACTCATCCTGATTAAAGCGGTACTCACGGCAATTCCACTGCACCTTCTTATCGCTCTAGATGTCCCAAGGTGGTTCATTAAGGCAATTGACAAAATACGGAGAGCATTCATCCGGACGGGTCATCGGGATGCAAGGGGTGGGCAATGTACAATGGCACTGGGAACGAGTAACAAGACCAATCCAGCTCGGCGGATCGGGAATCCACAACCTGGAAACATTAGGTTGGGCCCTTCGTATGCGTTGGCTATGGATACGGAAAACACAACCAGAGAATCCGTTAGCGAGTATATCAATCAATGTCCCGACGGAGGTCGAACTCTCTTTGCCATATCGATCTCTACCACGATTGGGGACGGTGCCAATACTGCTTTCTGGGAAGACAAATGGGTTCATGGCAAAAGCCTACCCGAGTTAATACCAGCCGTCATGCCTTTTGTCAAAAAACGCGGCTGGAGGAAAAGAACGGTGAAGCAGTGCCATTCAAAATAACTCGTGGACACAGGACATTGTGGGAGGCTTACCGGTGCTTGCGGTAGACCAAATCCTTCAGCTCGTGGACATCATCCAAGGCACGTTCCTTGCGGAACAGCCGGACAGGCATGTGTGGACTCCGGCGGCCTCGGGTAATTTCTCCACAAAGTCAGCATACAACCGTTACTTCATCGGGGGTATAAAATATGAGCCGTTTCGCCGGCTATGGAAAACATGGTCTCCACTCAAAATCAAGTTGTTCCTCCGGCTTGCGATGGGAAACCGGTGCTTGGATCGCCGACCGCCCGGCTAAGCGAGGGTTGCAGCACCCAAACTGTTGTGTGTCATGCGATCAAGAACCTGAAACTATCAACCACATACTGACAGGGTGCAGCTTTAGCCGGGAATTTTGGTACCATGCGCTACGTGTTGTTGGTCTTCAACAGTTGGTGCCGGCACTCGACGAAACCAACTTCACCGACTGGTGGAGGCGTGCACAGCGGCGTGCAGGAAACCGGACACGAAGAGGTTTGAACTCTTTCATCCAATTAGCCGCATGGCACTGTGGAAACATAGGAATGCTTGCGTCTTTGAGGCAAGGCGTCCTAACTCGGGAGGGGCTCCTAAATGAAGTGCGGGAAGAGGCCAGCCTCCGGGTCATTGCAGATGCTAAAGATTTAGGGCGCTTGGTGACTTGGTGACTTGGTGGCGTCTTGTTTTGGTAGTCTCTCATTCGACAGTGCGCGTAGTTGTATTGTGTTCCTTTGACGCCCAAAGGGCTTGTACTCGGTTCGGTTATCTTTCTTCTTAATATAATGACGCACAGTTCTCCTGCGTGTTCGAGAAAAAAAAATATGTATTATTACAATTTTTTTCACGATATACATTTATATGATGTTAGGTGTAGTATTAGAGTATGAAAACACACACACCCAAGGTCGTACACATGGTGGGAAGGAAAGTTTGTAAAGGTTCTCAGCTCAAATATATAGTGCCTTATTGATAAACTTAAGAGGAGTCGGAGAATTATCTTAAATAAACTCAAGAGGTGGACACGGGTTCCATCATAGTATTTAGAAATATATTCTTGCCCTGTTTGGCACAGACATCTTTATATATCTAAAACGCGTGGGTTTCCTTGTAAATAAGCCATGCCACGTCATCCAAAAAATGTAAGCCATTGGATCCGCCCATTGAAAAATATACAATGTTGGATCTGCACCTGAATATTTTACTTCTAGACCCTTCAAGAAAACACTAATAAACTTCAAATTTTTCTCCTCCCATCAGTCCTCTGTGTACTTACATCTAGATCCTTCACAAACAATATTTTCGTTTTCAGGTCCTTCCACCACCTATTCACTGGAATATTCAGTTAGATCCTTCAAGAATCAGAATTTGGTCTCCAATCCTTCCACCACTCATTGCAATTTTATCTCTAGATATTTCATGAATTGTAGTAATACTGTCACCACTAATTTGAGTTATAAAAAAATAAAAAAATAAAGGTCTATAAAATCAAGAAGATGCAACATATAGTAAATTACATAGTTTCTTAGTCCTCTCACCACTGATTTATGTTCTAATGCAACTTTTAATGTTGTCTTAAGAACACAAAAAATCATATGTGTTAAATAAAACATGTAGTAATATAAATTTGATTTATACAAAAACATATATGAAAAATACAGATATGAGTTCTGATTTGCACGTGGTAAACACACTTCATTTATTCACTACTAATCGTATGCCTGCTACTTGAAAAAAAAAGAGTGAGTAAAAGAATCTTTTTTTATAAATTTGTAATACAATGCATCTTTCTCTAGCAAACAATGATTAATAGTCAATTATTTGCTTTATTCAGTAACTGAATAACATAGTAATACTATAGAGCCTCCAATTGTTTGATGTAATGTCATGGTAGAATGTTAGTTTTGCACTAACATTTCATTTTCATCTATCTGCTACGACCCTTTCACATGTGCCCAACAAAATTGAATTAAATATATGCAATTTATTTTTTCTTCCTAAGAACAAAGCATAATTATGCATTATTTAGTTAGGTCTATATAATGTCTAGCCATGCAGTAGTCAAGCAAATGATTAGCAAAATGCATCATTTATTCTCTTTTGAACATTTTTGCAATGATAGATCAAAGATCAAAAGCATTTGCAATGACAACGAATTATATAGTTGATCCTTCTTTTTTCGTTTTTAACTCCTTATACTAGCTATTTAATATTTACTGTGATATTTAAATCCAACTTTCACATTACGTTTTCTTCCAATCATGTTTCTATTATAGATATAACATTTGATAATTCTTTTATGTAAGTTTTTTCTTCTCTAAATGTATTAACTTCTTTACTCTTCTGATGTGAAACTTCTAAAAATATTTTAAGTTAGCTATGTTGAAATAAGGGGTGGAATAATACAATTACCTCAAAAAAAACATAAGTACTTCAAATGGTGAGAACTATAGGGTCATCTAACAAATAGTTACAAGAAAAGCGCGGCAACGCCGCACGGAAATTCTAGTGAACATTTGAGATGTATACCGAATTCTGATCTTATATTCTAAAAAGTAAAGTATTTATATTTATATTTTTTATTTTAAAATAAAGAACAAAATTATTGACCAAAATACTAGAATATCTGGCATAGAAGAAAATAATGGTAAATGGACTAGAAAACATCTACACACGGAACACAAACAAAATGCAGGAGATATAGCATTTGAAAAGGAAGCGACAAAAATATTTTTCTATTACTTTGTGTCTAAAAATTATGTTATTAGCCTCTAACTACAGTTTCTGAGTGATTATGAATCCAATTATTGGAGAAGGTAAAAGTTAATTAAAAATGAAAGATGCAACTTGAATTCAATAGTTTCATAAATATAGAAGAGATAAATCAATAGTGAAAATAAAATAATCAGTTCATTATCCTTTTAAAATCAGATACAAGTAACTCTGTTCTTATATATTACATTTTTAGTACGTTAATATTTACCCCAAAAAGTTTTAAAACTCATCTCTACCTATTAAAATAATAATAGCTAGCCTGTGCGGTTGCAAGGATTGATAGGCTAGTTTCAACTAATTTCGACCACGACCGACCACTGTAATAAAATTAATGTTGGAGATGTATACCAGGAATTATAAGCTAGCGCTATGGAATTTGAGGCTGCAGTATCGTAGCCAGGTCATGAAGAAAAGATACCCATGAATTTAATGTGGTGTTGTAATAGGTTATCTTATAAAATAAATGGCAAGCGTTGAACGCCATGCAAAAATAACTCCTATAGTATCCAGAATTTGGACAAGCGTATCCATTATTTTCGCATGCAAAAATAACTCCTATAGTATCCAGAATTTGGACAAGCGTATCCATTATTTTCGCATGCATGGTGACAGCAGCCTGGGCTCTTTAAATAGAGGAGAGAGTGAGAGACCCTTGTGTACACCTTCACTTGCTCGTCACTCACCCGACAAACCTCATTAGCCCGCAGTTGTGTTCATCGGCAACAAGCAGCCATGAAGGGCAAGATCGCGGTCCCGGCCTTGCTTCTACTCCTGCTAACCTTCGGTGAGTGTGTTGGTTCTTTCAAACTCTTTTTGAAACATGAAAGCAAAATTCTACTCACCTGCAGTTAGATTAGTTAACTTAATAATCTTTTTGAAACTTGGTTGGGCTGCATGCAGGTGCGGATGCCAGCTTGTGCAAATCCCGCAGCAGTACCTACAAAGGGGACTGCTTGAACAACATGAACTGCGCCGCCATTTGCGCGTCAGAGGGGGCCACCGGCGGCTTCTGCCACGGCAAGCTGTTCAGGGCGTGCATGTGCACCAAGAATTGCAACGTAGGAGGAGGCGGCGTTGGTGGCGGCGGGGATACCGGCGGCGGTTCTGATGGCGGAGGAACCGGCGGGCCTACTGCAGCAGAGCTCACCGCGACGGTGGCCCGGAGGTCCGGAGGCCATGCCTGAGCAGCAGCTAGCAGCTCTGTTTTTTTCCCTGACAATGTAGCATTTTGGTTGCTGTCAATAAAATGGTTTCGTTTCGGTCTCGTCTTACTTACTGCTAATCATTCTTGGCCCATCATCGTCAGAACGAATATCGATATATATTGAAGCAAACGGCCAAACTTTTTTATACAAAAAAATTTGACGCTCCAAGAATGGGTAGTAGGCAGGCACCATATATCCATGACCCGAGAGAGCAACAAGAAGAGAAGCAGAGAATCAGATAGCGAAGTACTGGAACGCGTTGCCGAGGCGGCGGCCGGCGTACTCGTGCGGGTGGTCCGGGTACGTGCACTCCGTGCTGAACAGCAGCCAGTTCTTCTGGCAGCGCTTCACCGGCAGGTCGCCGATGATCCGGACCCCGCCGCCGGGCGTCTCCAGCCTCACGGCGTCGTTCTCGAACACCACGCGGCACATCCCGGCGCTGGGGTCCTGGCACTCCCTGGCCTCCGGCCACCGCGGGTCCAGCAGCGTGATCCCGGCGAGGTAGTTGCCCGCGTGGGCCCAGCTGCAGCGCACGAAGTGCTCCACGTCCGCCGGGCGGCGGTCGCCGGCGGTCCGGATGATGAGCTCCACGACGCGGCGCCCGGCGTCGCCGCGGGGCACGTGGCCGCGGGGCACCACGCTCAGCTCCGGGAAGAAGGAGCGGCCCACGGCGCGGCAGACCAGGTCCATGCCGCCCGCCGACGGCAGCCGGTTCTCCACCACCGCGTAGAAGGACTCGCTGCTGGCGCCGGTCACCGCGGCAATCGCGGCCAAGGCCACGGCCACCGCGGCGAGGCGCGGCGCCATTGTCGGTTTGGTGGTGGGTGCCCTTCGGGTTTGGATTTGTGGGGCGCCTGCCGTGGATCGTGGCCCACGACGCCGTTTTATTCTGACCTTTCAACCTATTCTTGGGTTGCTACTATGTTAGGGGCTGCTATGTTTTCACTGCTACCCTGTGTTCTTCTTAATACAATGATACGCACCTCTCCTACGTATTTAAGAAAAAAATATTTTCACGGCTACAATTAATTAATTAACTGGAAAATTCCACCTGCTTCAGCGTAACTTCCTATTTCCTAGCAGTGTTTTCTGTTTCCCTTTCAAAAGGAGCATTCGAATGACCTTACTTTGCACCAGAAAAAATAAACAAGGCAGCAAGGAACCATGGGCGATTTCAGGCAACGAGGAGCTCTGCTCTTCTCTTCTGCTCAAGAGTCTAAACCCATGCGTCTTCCAATAGTACAACCATCACAAGCATGCGCATGTGTGTGATTAACAATTCAATAAGAATAATGAAAACGTGCTACGGGTATTGAACGGGACAACGTTCAAATGCTGTTTAAGTGGCTCAGGTACGGCCACTCATCTTGATACAACATTCAGCTGCGTTTCTTTTGGTGACTGAGATCTTGCTTAGTACTCTGCAGCCGTTGAAGCATGCGCTCTTAAACATACTGTCAATACAAAAAGATGCTTGGTACTATGCACGTTCTTCTTTTGAGACCTGCTATGCACATTCGTTTCAAAAGTTCATCGCTTTCTTCTTCCTCTTTTGCAAATGAAAAGTTCATTGTTTTCTGACCTTGTGAAAAGGTAACTGGAAAAATAGGATCATCAAATTCCAGGCTAAGGTCAGATTGAGTTGAACGGGCGTCGTCCAAATCCATGGGGAGTTGGGGACCTACGGATGTCTAGGAATCCAGGGGTGGCAACAAAAATCGCAGCTCTGTTTCCGCAAACTAGCATGCGTCGCTTCGAGAGCCGATCGAGCAGAATATGTGCGCCAGCACAACGAATGAAAGATTCAACAAGCTAAACCAAAAGCAAGCCAAAGTTGCTGTCCTGATGACAATGAGGTTAAGTATTAAGTACAAATGGATGCTGACAGAGCCACAACGAATGGACGGTAGCTAAGGAGTGTTTAACCAACGGAGAACAACACTTTTTCTTTGCTCTTTTTTTATTCTCTGCTTCCTTTCACTTCTTCTTGTTGGCCCTGGGAAAGATGTCAACAACAGGAAGCTCATTGTTGTAGCAGCCAAGATCGATATCATCTCAGGCATTAAAATTACTAATTGTAGAGTTTCGTCAACTGCAAAAATAAAAATTGACAAAATGATTCCTTCTAGTATTTTTTTCTCCTCGAACACAAAGCAGAGTAGAGACGAAAAGCTACAGCTTTAACCTAGACGGTCACTCCACCTGACCTATCACGGTCATACCTTTGAATACCAGCACACAGAACATTCTTTAACAAGGGAAATGGGTCCAAATTGCTGTTCCTAGCATCAGGGGCACATTAGCTTCACCTGCAAACTTCATTTTCTCTTCCGTTCCCTTGTGCTGCTCTTGCTCCCTTATATATATACAAATATAACGAGGAAGAGGAAAAACACTGCACCAGAGCTATTGTTACTTTGCAACACAGAAGAAGAATAAGGAGACATGAACGCCGACTTGGGCGTGCCGAGGGAGCTCACCGGGCTGCAGCGGAGGAGGGCGCTATATCAGCCGGAGCTGCCTCCATGTCTTCAGGTTTGCAAACTTCTTTCTTCCCCTGCTCCCTTCTGCGCTAAGAAGTTCTCAGGAGCAGAGTATATATAGCCACCTCAAGGCCATGTCCATCTACGCATTTACCTTTCGAATTTCATAGGAGTTTGCATGCATGTTCTTGGTTATGATGTTCTGGCTGCGCATCGCTTACATTGATTGTCATTTGGAAGCTCAAAACAGCTGGACTTCTGTTGCATCGAGGAACTTTTGTCGCCTTGCTAGTTGCTACATTCAAAGTGAACGTAGCTCTCAATATCTTTTTCTTCTTCTTTTTTAAGTATATATGTTGCGTATGAGTGTTAGCACTGTTAATGAGGTCTCTTTGGTAGAGCATTTTTGAGAGTGATTCTCTAAATAAACTCTTAAAATAAATATAGACCATCACTTTATAAAATTATTAAGAATAACCTTTAGTATGGCTTTCCTAATTTTACCTGAGAATTAGCTCCTTGAAGTTGTGTCAGACGGACCTGAGTATACACCCTGACGCCTAGGTTCTAGTCCTCTTCAGTTTGTCTGCAGGAAAACCTTAGACATTCCTTTCTCAGTGAGTCCTAAAGTGATTTGTGACTTTCCAGCTTTGTGGTCAGGGTCATGGGATGTGTGACTATTTCAGATACCCGAATGCTACCTGAAATAATTCTTGTCTCGTACTGTCATACTGATAGTGTCATGTCTCTGAAAACTGTATGTTGTGAAATTTCAACCATCGTGACCAGGGAACGAGAATCAGAGTGGACTTTGGTGACTCAACAACCACAATCGATCCAAAATGCGCGGATATTATTGCACAGGCATTTCCACACACTTTTGGTCAGAAACTGGTGCATTTTCTGGGCCCGAGCATGATGGTTGCTGATGCGCAGGTCAAAGAAGATCAACCACCACTTAGGTTGGTTTCCAATTTCAGATTCCACGACATTTGCTACACAATATCATCCAGAATGATCTTTTGATATAGTTACCAAACTACACCCTTTTGTAGGGTGGGCGTGGTGTTTTCTGGAAGACAATCACCTGGAGGGCACAATGTAATCTGGGGTACCTATGATGCTTTGAAAGCTCAGAATCCATCCAATGTTCTACTTGGATTTGTAGGTGAGCATAGTTTCAGTCTTTTGTTTTTCTTTTTTTTAAAAAAAATTAATTTTGAGGTATAAATGTCTGTATGTAGCTCCATTCAGTATGCTGGTCAGTTGGAAGCTTAAATAGTAATTGCACTTCTTTTCTATTCTTGCATATGACACAATTGCATATATTTCGTTACTATCCTAAGAGAGCTAGTGGCTTTTGCGAAATTTTAGTGAATCCTTGGATTGCATAGTGGAGTCTTTAAAAAAAATATGAAGGAAATGTTTAACTTCTGTGTAGGTGGCACGGAGGGCTTATTTGCAAAGAAGACTTTGGAGATTGCAGACGATGTTCTTTTGTCATACAGGAATCAAGGTCTATTAAATTTATTTATCTAAAAATTCAGCTATGATAGGTCATATACACTTCCGATAACAGGAAAATGTTTTCCTTCTTGAAGGTGGTTTCGATTTGCTCGGCAGGACTGTTGATCGGATCCGCACGACAGAGCAAGTGAATGCTGCAATGTCAACATGCTGTGATCTTAATTTGGATGGCTTAATAATCATTGGAGGTATGTGAATGCTGCAATGTCATCATGCTGTGATCTTAATTTGGATGACTTAATAATCATTGAAGGTACTATTAGAAGATAATGAAAACAAATTATAATTTTCATTTACTGGAATTTTTTCATCAGTTGATCATGGTAATTGTTAACAGCACATCGCAAAACCAGAAGTAATTGTTAACAGCGGTAACTTCCATAATTGTCATAAAGTGACCTGTTTGATAGCAATTTTAGCTTGTCGACAAATGGGACTAACTTTTTTCAGCTTTATCACCGTTCTGGCATGTTCGATCATGCAGTATACTAGTAGTGACTTTAGTTTGTTTTTCGGCAGTAATATATACTGCACGGATCATGATGGCATCCCTGTGATCATGATAACTGCTACTGAAATCATCAATGCTTCTTAACCTCCAGGATTGACCTCCAATTCAGACGCTGCTCAGCTTGCAGAGACCTTTGCTAAGCATAAGTGCAAGACAAAAGTATGAAACTATTAGTGAGTTGACATGCTCCTAATCTTGTGATATGAATAATTCTGATTAGTTATATTTTTGTAACAGGTAGTAGGTGTCCCAGTTACACTAAATGGTGACCTTAAGAATCAGTTTGTGGAAACAACTGTTGGTTTTGACACAGTGTGCAAGGTATACTTTTGTTGTACTAGAAGTTAAGAAATGCAAATCTTGATGTGATGTAGCAATATTTTCTACATGTAAAATACTTAAAGCAAATGCGCCTGACACACTGTAAAAACATGGCTTCATCTCTAAAATACCACAAAATGCGATTTTAGCTATCACACGCCATAAATTTGTGACTTTTGTCTGCAATACACTACAATATACTAAAAGGTTGTATCTTAATATAAAAGCATATTATAGTTTAAAATTTTACACACATATAAATTGTTGCGGTCACTATCAATGTAATACCATTTTATAAAACATGTTTCTCTTGTCTACATTGTACTCCATAATCCATATTATTTATTGTAGATCAAAATATGGAATTATAGTGTGTTGCAGATGAAATGTAAAGTTGGAGCAAAATTATATAAAAATTATATGTGTATCTATTTGTAAAGTACAATGGAACCATGTATCTATTTGTAAAGTTTTAAATTGTAATTTATTTTATACATTGAGCCAAAAAAATTGAAAATAACATTTCAATGTGTTATACTGTGTTGCAGATAAAAGTCACAAATTTATAGTTTAATTACAGCTAAAATTGCATTTTATAGTGTGTCGGAGATGAAGCAACGTTTTTATGGTGTACCACAGACAAATTTCCAATACTTAACGATTAATGTGGTGTGCAAATATCATTTCCTGACAAATTTATGCAATTTCTTCCCTGCAGGTAAATTCCCAGCTTATAAGCAATGTTTGCCTTGATGCCGTCTCAGCTGGGAAGGTAAACCGCAGATGTTCATTTTTAGCAATGAATTTTAATTGTTGAAATAAATGGTTATTTATTTGTCAGAGTTGGAAAGGAATAACTGATTATTTCTGAATTGTACATTTACTCTGCTGCACTTTTTTTTTTTGTCAGTACTACTATTTTGTTCGCTTGATGGGAGGCAAAGCATCTCATGTTGCCTTGGAGTGTGCGCTTCAGTCACATCCGAACATGGTATGCTTTGATCAAGTTAAAATATCCCATATTTGGCCATCGTCCCACCTATTTTCCCGTTTTATAAATTTTGGTTGCAAAACAGTAGTAACTTCTTTTGCTAATTTTATTTGCTTCTATAGGTTATCTTAGGAGAGGAGGTAGCCTTGTCGAAGCTTACACTGATGGAAATAACAAACAAGATATGTGATGGAATTGAAGCGAGGACAGCGCAAGGTTGGTGAAATTCACTGGCTGTTTAAGCCAAAGAAATTCTTTTAAAAAATATTTATACCAATCTCCTCTAAACCAAATGTGTTATAAATGTGATACTGATACACTGGATATAATTTTCAGGGAAATACCATGGAGTGCTACTTATTCCCGAGGGACTAATTGAAAGCATTCCAGAGATGTATGCACTCATGCAGGTAGGTGCATCTTAGTTCTTATAGTATAAGTATATGATGAACTGAACAATCAGAGTTCCAAATATTTGAAGCTTTCTTTCTGAATACTGTAGGAAATCAACGTTCTCTACAGCAATAATGTTCATACCAATGACATACCATCTCAACTTTCTCCCTGGGCTGCTGCCTTGTTTATGTTCTTGCCACCATTCATCAGGAGTGAGGTCCTACATCACTTGTATAATTTTTGGTCCTTTAACATTTTTTATACATACGAAATATGGTCTTAAGATCTGAATTGTGTACAGTTGCTCCTGCATCAAGAATCTGATAACTCAGCACAGCTATCACAGGTTTGCATAGTGCTTAGCTCGTCATTTATATTTATCTTGCAGAGTTGTTGACGGCAAGTTTTCCTTCTCCAGATCGATACTGAGCAGCTCTTAGCTCATTTAGTACAAGCAGAAATGAACACAAGAATGGTATATTCTGCAACAGTAGCAAATTATACGTAGAGAATTCGCGCATCTAACTTTTTGGAATTTCTGATTTTGTCGGTTGGTTTCAGAAAGAAGGAAAGTACAAGGGAAGAAAATTCAGCCCAGTTTGCCACTTCTTTGGATGTCAAGCTCGAGGATCACTACCATCTAAATTCGATTGTGATTATGCTTATGTAAGAAGAAAATAAAATATTCCATTATACAAAAAAATTAAAAGATCTTGTATCGAAAATTGGTAAAAGGCAGCCTGTTATCTCTAATAATTGAAGAATGCAGGTTCTTGGCCACAACTGTCTGCAAATAATAGCAGCCGGGTTGAATGGTTACATGGCTACAGTAACAAATCTGAAGGAGTCGCCAGACAAGTGGCGATGCGCTGCTGTTCCTATAACTGTGTGCTCTTGTGTTCTGATCCTTTGGTCTTTTTTGTAAATTATGTTAAAGTGAAATCAAGACCGTAATGTGATGCACAATTAATTTTAGGCAATGATGAGTGTGAGGAGGCACCTGCGTGGCCCTGGAGCTGTTCCAATAGGAAAACCAGCTATTCATCCTTCTCCAATTGACCTGAAAGGGAAGTCATATGAGTAAGTCGGGTTCATGATCCCAAAATACAAAGCTATCCGTGGTCCTTTTCTTTAACCTATATAAGTGGATCCTGAAATGTTTAAATAATCATGCTAAAGGAATCTAGGTTTGGATAGCGAAGCAGTCATTCACTCACTCCTGTAAAATATGGAAAATCATTCACCGAAAAAAGTTGTTTTAGCAAGAAAATTTAAAAGTAGTAAGCATGAACACAGGATGACTGATACTAGAACTACATCAATTTGTTTGAGTCCACAGATCTGCAAATTTCAGATAAAAGGGAAAATATAACACGTTCTTTTCTTATACTGTTTTAGGGTTCTGAGAGAGAAAGCCTCGAGCTTTCTGTTGGATGATTTCTACAGAACTCCAGGAGGCATTCAATTTGAGGGACCAGGCGCACACACCAAACCTATCACATTGAGAATCGAAGAACAAGACTATCTGGGTGATATCAAGATACTGCAAGACTACTTGGACAAGGTTTGTGTATATAATGTTCATTTTGATATGTACAAAGAACCAAAACCAATGAATAAAACGTGTCGACCCTGATGTCTCAGTTGAGGACCCTTTTGAAGCCTGGATGCTCACGGGAGATTCTGAGGGCAGCAATAAGCTCGATTGAGTCAGCAAACCATGTGCTCAAGGTTATGTCTGCGCCCCTCAATGCTGAGCTTCCTCTCTACCAGTTCAACTGATTTTTCAGTGATCTTCAGATATGCTGTGTTTGGTCAGTTCTGCAAAACTGGTTAAGACATATATTGGGTTTCCTCTGGAACTCTTTTGTGTTTAGTTTATTTTACTGGTGACAGAATATCATTCATTATTAATAAAAAATTTGCACAGAAGTGCATATACACTGATATAGGTAAATACAAATGGGGTTTCTGCTACAATGTAATCTACAACAACAGTCATTTCGCTCACAACTGAAGCTTTAAAGGAATATATTGCCCGCCGAACTGTCCATATCTCTAGAATATGTTTCACGCATGTTTAATCACTGTGAATAACTTTAGCAAGAGCATGGCAAATATTTTTGCTAAATCAATCAATGTACCGAAACATATAAACTTTACAGTCTATGAGCTAAGAGCGCCAATCTGATAAAAGGCACCGTATCTGGGTTACTGCTGCGTTCGGACTTCGGAGCAGTAAAAGTTCCTTTAATACTTTTACTAAATCAATCACTATACACAACATATATAACTTAACAGGCTACGAGCTAGAGCGCCATCCTGATGAAAGGCACCAATATATGGGCCGCTGCTGGATTCGGTCTTTAGAGCAGTAAAAGTTCCGATAATAATTTCAAAAGGATCGTTTTCTGTGAACATCCATACACAATCCAGGCCATGTCAAACTTATTGCTTTACCCCACCCTCGCATAGGCTATTGTTTCCTCATCTGCTAGGCAATAGATGCAGCATACTGAAGCAGCAAATAGTCTATAGTCCACGCACAGGACATTTTTAAATCTGACAACACAAAAGGATACAAACATACATATGAAAAATCACAATTACAAATGCAATTTTTGCACTCAACATTACATTTAGAAAATCACCTCATACCCCTGCCCCCTTTTTGTGCGGACAACAACATTTTGTACTTCTCTTCAAGGCAACAGCGCCTCACACTTAGTAAGTAGTAACTGGAAAATGGTTCTGTTTTATTCTTCTAATGATATCCTTGAAAGTTGATGCCGAGCCTGGTGATTTTGCAACACAGAAACTAGCCACTATCTGAATCAGACGATAACATGAGAGATAGCATCTGCTGCAATCTAACCTGCAGGGTAATGCAACAAGAATCATTTAAGTTACAGTGGTAGAATGTATTGTTAGACACCCCTATAAAAGCAATTATTCCATCCCATAGGCCATAGTGCAGCTCTTTATGCATATTTTGATATCTATACTGTAAATTTCAGTAGCATCAACATAGTAAATTTAGTTTTCACGGGCAGTATATGACCTTATATATACATGGTGAAGGTTGACTTATATGACTGTTCCGCTAGGGATTACGGCATCTTTAATCACAGTGACAATTCCACTCTTGATAAAGTATCCTTCTGTTTCCCTTACGGCTTCTTGGACATTGTGAAAGTTGATTATCTGTAAAAGCAACAAACCATTTAGAAACAATCCGTGTCTGATACAATAAACAATGTGTATTCCTTTCTTTCTTATCATCTCAGCGCTTGAGAAATAATATGTGTATATAATTTTATGGGATATTTCAATTTATTATGAGTGACATAGCCTGTAACTCAACATGATTGAACATGTTGGAACAGATGCATATTTCAACAAGAAACACAGTAGGGAAAAAAATCTTAGGATAACAACTGGTTTATCAAAATTAATATTTGTCAATGATGAGAGGCCATGAAATGATGCTGCTGGAAAAAAATCTACATGCCATTATATTGCACAAAAATATGAAAAAATAGCAAGAGAAACCATTTTCATATAATTTTAATGAAAACACTTTGTTATTTTTTCTCTATGTAATTAAAGTTTATATATAAGATACACAAAAACGCAGCTGTTTGACTGGAGTAGCATATATGCCATACCTGCACATTCTCTCCAATGCGAGCATTCTTGTCAATTATTGCTTTTCTGATATGTGCATTCTTCCCAATACCAATTGGAATACCACCGGTCTCCGAAAGGACTTTCTTGTCCTTTTCAGTCTGAACAAAAATACGATAAGTTCTCATGATAATGCAATGGCACAATGAGATATATTAGAAAATCATTATTTTACCTCATAATAGTCTGCACCCATTAGCAAAGAATCCTCTATCACCGCACCTTCAGATATGCAGGAACGAAGTCCAACCACAGAATGATTGATTGTGCAATGCTGGTGAAAGTAAATCAAAAGCAAGAAAGATAACAAGTTTAGAAACTCCTTATATTTTGAAATGAGGGAATTTACATTGAGGCAATGACAATATATCCCAAAATGTATTATCATACATCCATAAAAAATATTACAAAGATATACACCGGCAAGCATGTGAAATAGATTCTTACTTTTATAACACAACCTTCGCCAATAACACTATCTGTGACATCAGCTTCAAGAACCTTTGAAGGAGGCAAATATCTGGGTTGTGTATAGATTGGAGCAGAACGGTCATAGAAGCTGTATGATGAATGTTTAATCACAAAAATTAGGCAGTGAATCTAGGAGGACACTTCAATCGTACTAGTACCTACAGTAATGGATAAACTTACCTAAAATCTGGTACCGGCTTTTTGGTTATTCCCAAGTTTGCATTATAAAATGCCTCAATCGTACCGATATCTTCCCAGTAACCATCATATAAGTAAGCTTGGACCTATCAAACACAATGTCATTGTAAGCAAACATAGGAATGTGGAATATGGATATAGAAGCCACAAAGTATAAAAACTTCATCCACAAGCAAAGTCTCTTGATAAATCATATAAGTATATAACTGTTTTTTTTTTTGAACGAGCCTCTAGCTGTGGTTAGGTGGCTTTAGTAGCACTCCTCAGGTCCTGGGTTCGACTCGCTAGCTATAGGAGCAAACTTTAGGCTAGATTTTAAAAAAAAAAAATCCCCTCTGTCCCATGCCAAAGCACAGTTCTAAGGCCTGGCCCAGGATGTTGGTTGTCTCACACGGGCCATGGTGCCGTTGTTTAAGAGTGGGCCAGGGGTACTGCAGTGTTCCCGACCAGTTTGAGGTATTCCCTTAGCAAAAATGCCCAGAGGGTGTCTTACCCCCCACATGTTGAGTTTTTTTTATATCTGCCTTTTTTATTAAAATACTGATTCATAAACACTAAGTCAATGAACTAAAAATGAGGAAAAAGAAACCTAAACAAGTTTCAACACACCATACCCTCATTCCAACTTCTGTTGCACCAGGAATAACCTCACTTCCAAAGTCATTTGCTGAAGGAAATTTTTCTCGGAGAAGCCGTAGCATCACATCCTTGCTGAATACATATATTCCCATACTAGCAATGTACGGCAATTCCTTAGCCCTCTCAGGATCAAGGCCCAGTATTGTTGTGTCAACCTGTAAAATGAATCAATGAGAAAATAACTTACAAAACCCAATTACAGAAGTAAATAGTTCCAACAGTCATCATAGTGAATAAGTCTTGATATGAAAAGGGATTATCATAAGTGTACCATCATCGATTTCAACTTGTCCCCTTTAGGTTTTTCTGCAAACTCAACTATTCTCCCTTCGTCATCAATTTTCATAAGGCCAAATGCGGTTGCACGTTGTTCATCCATTGGCAAGGCAGCAACAGTTATATCAGCATCTGTTTCCCTGTGGGCTTGAATGAACTTTTGGTAGTCTATACGGTACAGGTGATCTCCAGCCAGAATAAGGTACTCCATAACATTATGCTCCTCAAAGAGCCACAAATACTGACGCACAGCATCTGCAGTGCCCTAAAATGGAAAAAGGTGAACAAAAATCAACGTATCAGTCCATGAAGTGGGATGGGGATATCTAGTGCAGAATGTGTCAAAACGTGCAAGTGTGTTAAAGAGACGAGGATTTGCTCCATATATTTCTGATGACTCATTAAGAGTTTGTTGCTGCCCAAATGCAACTGTTGTACCCTCTAACTTCGTGAAAACGTGTACACACATACCCCTCTAGCATAAGCAGCAATGTGACCAAGTTGAATAGTTCAAATCAACTGCCAGGAAATGCACTAATTTTAATATGCTCACAAAACTGAGTGTAGACAGCACAAACTAAGTGGTATATGTGCACCAGTGCAGCTGCATGCCTGCATCTGATGCCCAAATGAAGGACAGAAAGGACAGCCAAGAGAGAAATAATGCAGAAGCTGAACTTGAAAATATAGTCATACGTATGGTACCAAAGACAAAGTACTCTGTTCCTATTGTTAACACAACCTAATACTCAGGGACTGATAAATTAACGGTAAATCAACAAATGAACAAAGATACCTGAAACCAGTTAGGATTCTCTGGGCTCTGCTGCGCAGCAAGAACTTCAACGAATCCCTCATTCTTGTACCCACTAATGTTGTTACCATAGGCCCTTGAGAGGTGGCGGTTGAGAGAAGCAGAGTTGAATTGCGTCAGCACATAGATCTTGGACACATTGCTGTTCAGACAATTGCTGACCGGGATGTCTATGAGCCTGTAGTTGGCACCCAACGGCACTGCAGGCTTCGCCCTCTTCTTTGTCAGAGGGTACAGCCTTGACCCAGCACCACCACCAAGGATGATCCCAAGAACACTCTGCAGAGACAAATGAATTACACCAATCAAACGACCATGGGAGAAATTTTAGCCAAAACATTCAAAGACAGGGTATACAAACGAACTGCTCATGTATAGACACTCCATGTTCTATCAGAAAATCTAATAAAATGAATAGCAAAGTACAGTCTTAGATCTCGACCAATTATTTAATGCAATTCGTGGACCACACATAGATTTTTTATTGTAAACTAAAAAGGACATGAGGTGTGTCATCCAACAACTATAGCATAGACCGATAAGTGCCGCCATCATCTTCCCACCATCCCTTGGTCACTCGCACTGGATACAAAGAATCCAATCCAATACCAAAAAAAAAAGTGCACCTACGGAGAAATAGAGTAACCCACGTGAGATGGCAGCAGAACGTTTTCTTACCCATCTGAAATGTGTATGAAAACTTAACTGATCCAAATGTAGTTCATTAACTAAAATAAGAACGCTACGTCGAGTTCCAAGAACGACCCTTCCATTTCGCAATTTTTCACGCAAAACGATGCAAAAAAAAGATCCCACCTTTTCCCACTCGACGCGAAAACTACGCCTCTGAATGGCTGAATCGCAGGAGCTACGTTACGCAAGTACTACTGACTACTGACGCATCAAAAGGGAGAAAAAGAGATCGCCCAGGCGAAAAGCCAGAAAGGATTGCCTTCTCCTGATCCCCTTACCGTGCTGGCGTCCGGATCGAGGCACGTCTGCGAGTTCTTGGAGTCCGACACGGCCCTCGGCGAGAAAACGAACGGCCTCCCGGCAGGCACCGCCGCCCGCAGCCGCCTCCCGCCGGCGCCGCGGCGCCAACCGGGCTGACCCGCGCCGCGGAGATCGCCGGTCGCGGAGAATGCTGCGGGGATCGGCGCCCTGGAGGCGGCGGCCATGGCGCCCGTAGCCGTAGCCATCGGCGGTGGGACAGAGCGAGCTCGCGGCAACGGTGCAGAGTGAAGAGAGGGCAGGGTGGTGGGGGCACGTGACGTGACGGACGAAACTGACACTATAGAGTGGCGTGGCCTCTACCGGCTCTGAGAATTTCAGAGCGCTTTCTCTTCTTTCTTTTCGTGCACCTGGTGATGTGTTGGGAGTGATTTGGCTGTATTTATAGAGCGCACAATGTGCTGTCCCAGCGAACGGAGGCATCACTGAGATGACCAAAATGCCACTGGTGTTTCTCTCCGATTAATTATGCAAAGGGTTGTTCATGTGGTTTAATCTATGGATTAAGGAGCATAAATAAGCAGCAAATCTAAAAGTGTTTAACTTGAGGATTGTAACTGCGCAACACACCACGTGATGCGCGTTTTGCTTGCTAGCGACCTAGCATGCCAAAGCATAGATATGGAGTGTCCAAACGAACGGGAGGCACGTGTGCTAACTAATTTTGTCTAACAACAGGCTGTGCTTCTTTAATCACGAACTGGTTCGAATGAGGTGGCAACACACCATTTTGTTTGTATGCGATGTTTGTTTTACGGTTTTCCACTGACACCTTTTGTATTTATTGATGTTTGTTGGCAATATACGAAGAAACAAAATTTGAAAGCTACAATGTATTCCAGCCGTTCATTTATGTCCTGAGATTATAAGAGCATCTCCAAGAAATTTCCTCTAAACTAAATTAATGGGTATAATAAAAAATTATCTCCAATAGCTTCCTAAAATAACTCACAAATTTACGCTCCTCCTAAATTCACCTCATTTGCAGGAAAAAAAGTCAGAAATCCTAATCCTTCTATTTACAAAGAATTAATTTTGTGATCCAAATGCTTACGTGACTCAATTAAATGTATTCCTCAATTAATTTTAGGAGAATAAATTATTTAGTTTTCTATTTTGTGATACACATTACGTACAATGATATATTCTATGCAGCGTTCGACTATGATGTTTTTTTTTAGATTAAGTTCGACTATGATGTTAACCAAGGAAAATAAATAATAAAAAGATAAGATACGTTTTTGACCAGAAAAGTCCATACTCGATTATTTTGACCTATAAAGCTGCCCAAAGTTCTAATGCGGCCCAGCCCATGGATCCAGACAAAGTCCATGGACCATAACTTGAGATTTCTCTCCGTCCGTAGCAGCAGGGTACAGACTACAGAGAGAATGGAGAACAGAGAAGAGGAGCGGAAGGGCAGCGGTGGCGCCGTCGTCGCCGCAGTCGCAGCCGGCGTCTCGACGCCGGGGATGAACCTAAAGAACCTCGTGTCGAGGGAATACTACGGCCACAAAAAGAAGGTAATCACTCTCTGCGTCCCTGCAACATCACTGCCATGGGAATATATGCGCAAGGACCTAAACCCCAAAATCACGCAAGGGAAGGAACCAAAGTTCCAATCTTCTATTGCTTTCGGTTCTAACTCATGAATAGAAGCGTCCATATATTCCCGATCTTGCAATTACAGTCCAGAGCAAAGATATGTCAGTTTCAATCTTTGAGTTTCACGGTTTGATTTCTGTCCAGATTATAAACGGGATCCTTCCTTGGTTTCGGTTCAGCTTACTCTAGGTCCAAGCATCGTTGAGTGGAAATTTAGCTCTGTTCCTTTGGGGGAGGTAATGTTTAGGGCAGCTGAAAATAATAATTAGAAACTTTGCCGGATCCATGGTTTATGTGTTGCATTGAAGTCTCTTTCATTCTTGTTCTTCAGTGCTTGAGTGGCTAATCTTGCCTCATTCTTATATTAAATAGCGTGGAGGATGTTGGCTTCTGGTTCCGAGGAAAGAAAAGTATTACCTACATTTCAATTTACTTGTCATTTTGGCTTTGGGCACATAAATTAAAGGAGGGATGAAAAAAGGTGTGCTGCACATGAAACATGGAGGGAGATGGAGCTAGAGATGCAGTGGGAAGTGAAAATGACAACTACTTTGAGAAAACTGTAGTAATGAAGGACAAGTAAATTGCAACAGAGGGAGTAGTTATTATCAGGGCATGCTGAGAAAATTGGTGTTCAACATGCTAAAGAAGAAGTTCATGCTCTCCAATGTCTTTTAGTGCCCATCTAGCTTTTGTTTGCAAACTAGAGCAATCTGTTGTTCATATATTCAATCGTCTTGTTCTGTTTCCTGCCAAGCTGCTGATCGTGTTGCTAAGTAATCTGCATAACAGATTTTCTACTCTAGTATCTACTATGAAAAACTTGCCTGGATATGTTTCTTCCCTCATTGCTCTTAGTTCCTGCTTTTATTTAGTAATTTATCCTCATTATTGTCAGGTTCATTCTGTTGCATGGAATTGCCTAGGCACAAAGCTTGCGTCAGGATCCATCGATCATACTGCCCGTGTCTGGAGCATTGATCCCCATGGACATGTAATTTCCTCTCCAATAAATTTCTACCACCTTTATTCTTAGAAGATGACATTTCTCTTAAGTGCTTTAATGCTTCAATAAGTTTACCTTATTTTTAAGAATCATTTTGATGAATTGTATGCATCATTAGGATATTTCCAATCTTATAGATCTTAGACAAAAGTTATGACCTTAATGATAGATACTAATAGTATGACATGCCAAAGAGGGGTAGATACTATACATTCTGTGAGACTGCGATACTATCTTTAGTATTGACAATACAAAAATTTTATTGTCGGAAAATCATTGATGTCCATGGACCAGTTTATAATCCAACATTTTGAAATTTCTTTTAAAAACATAAATAATATCATGTATGTCATACGAAACTAGTTAAGAAAACCTGCTCAAATTGTTTCCAGATTCATATTTGATGTCAAAATTTGAGAAATAGAAATGATAGTGGTGTCACATGATGAACATTTCCAAATTGTTTCCTTTCTATTTTGTTTATTGACATCTAGGATGACTTGGATGCTTTATCCTCACAGGTTTACTTAAATTCACGTATACTTTATACGTTATTTTTTTAATAGATATTTGATAACTGGGGCGCTGGAACCCTAGAACACAAATCTGTTACCTGCACAAAATGGCAGCATAGCTCTTGTTCCTTAACAGATTAAGTGCCATACCTCAATAATGTTTGTGGGCGTTCAGAAAGCACTCTACTGTTGCTTACCCAAACCTTATTTGGACTACAAGGTATTGTTGTTATTGCTGTGACATTGAAAAAGTTGTTGCCATACCCCATTATCGGATCAGGATTGTCGGCAGTTGCTCTGTCAGCAGTCACCAGCAGTCAACTTATCCACCGTTCAAATCTGTCGAATAATCCTACGGCTCTCGGGAGACTCCGCTTGTTATTCAGGCAAGGAACTGGTTCTTCCTCCCGGTCGTTCTCAAGATTTAATCCATGAAATAGCCATGGATTACAAAGAGATTCGCTATGGATTGCAAGGAGATTCACTGTCTTGCAAGCAACATACTTGAACGTTGCCGATTACCATAGCATGCTACTTCTGTCTCAATTTCAAATTTTTTTCCTTTTCTGAAACTGTAGCTGAAATTCATGAAACTAGCGAAATAAACCACGAGCTAGAACAAATTGATCACATAAATGTCTTCTGCATCTCCCACAGCATCCATTTTGATGCTTACCGATGCCTGCATGGTCAGTCAATCTCTCCTTGGTGAGGGGGAAAAAGGAGCAGTGAAATAGTAACACAGCAGCAGGAAAGATGAGAGAAGATGGATAAGACAGCTCAAGCTGTGCTTCCACTATCAGCAAGAATAGCCGATTGGACCTTCCCTCCCTCCCTTCAGTGTTGTTTTTCGATTGAAGGCAGCAGCAGCAAAGATGCGAGCGGTGGAGTCAAAGCATGGAACAGGGAAGAAGAGATTGTGCGAGCTGTTGGATACGTTGCAGGGAGTCTGTATATTCCTCAGAAAAAGGCTCAGTTTTATTAGTTAGGTTTCTAAAGCATCATCTTTCAGGATTATTGTTTTTGGTTGGGTGTAATAAATTTCAGCTTAAATTTCTTCATAGAAAGTTCTAAAATGTTACATCGTGCTGACTAGGAAATTTTTTATACAGTCCAAGGTTAAAGATATTGAACTGAAAGGTCACACAGATAGCGTAGATCAGCTATGCTGGGATCCAAAGCATCCTGACACAGTGGCTACTGCAGCTGCTGACAAGTCAATCCGCCTTTGGGATGCTAGAAGTAAGCGCAATGCTTCATTTTTTATGCTGCTAGAATATGCGGTTTTGCTCTTCAATTCTCATGCATTTTGGCATTAGCTCAACATTTACAACAGATCGTAGGTACAAAGATCTCTTCTATAATGACTATATTTGGAAGTGGTTTTGTATTACTTATTCATATCATGGTTTGTTTTAGACTTTCAGTGTCAGCCTTGGTCAAGTTACAATAGTTATCCTTCTAGTCCTCAAACCTCATGTGTTTATTTCAGGTGGAAAATGTCAATCCGTTGAACTTAGTGGAGAAAATATCAACATCACATATAAACATGATGGTACTGAGATAGCTGTTGGAAACAAGGTTCATGCTACTTAACTTCTCTGGTATCACAAAGAACGGTACATGTATCATATATTATTGCATGCATACACAATTACAAAGGAGCTCCACGATAAATTATTTTCTAGTTTATATATTGTGTAACTTTCAGCAAGTACTGTGTTAGAAATTAATGCATTAAACTTTTTGAGCGCATGTAAGTTCTGCAATTAAGCATTGTTGAATCTCCCTCCCATTTTGTAATCATATCCTACTAATACAATAAAAGTCTTTATGATTTTGTAGGAGGATGAACTGACAATATTGGATGTCCGGACGCTTAAAGCTACTAAGACGCACAAATTCAATTATGAGGTACTTTCCAACTGAAATTTTGATGTAAATTCCCTATGTTGATCCAACCGTCCTTTTTGGATGAATGTGCACATATCTGTGTGCATATGTTCTTATCTAAGAAAGTTTTATGTACAGATATTTTATATGGTACTGCTACTTAAATTTATCTAACAGTTTGAGTCTTTTTTTTTGTTTAATTTACATTGTTGCTGGTTTATATACCTTTCTAATCTGTCTATTTTCAGTTTATTGTAGTTCGCTTTTTTTTTTGTTTGTTTAACTTTGTAGTGTGTAATCCTCTATAGTTGGCATTTCTTAATTAAACTGTTAATTTGTTCCTCAGATCAATGAGATCGCATGGAATAAAACTGGAGATCTATTCTTCATCACTACAGGGAATGGTAAGGCACAAGATGCCTTATACTAAATTCTGCATAAATTTCAAGTGATGCATATCACGTTAATGATGTTAATGTTCCACATGGTGCAAAGCTTCAACTACAGTACTATTTTGGCTCGTGGTCTCAACTTTACTAGATATTGTTTTGTACATTTGTTTTGCAGTTGTAGATTTGGTTTTGGTTTTGTTATTTGACTTTCTGTTTTGTCCATACTCCCTCCGTCCCATATTACTTGTCATTCTACACTCATCTAGTTTTCCCAATTTACTTGTCACCCTCGCATCCCAATGCAACTTTCTCTAATACACCTATATCTCCATCTCTTTCCTCCTTGTTTCCTGCGCACCTACCTTTTTCACTTCACCTGAATTCCTGTGCCCAAAGCTAGGATGACAAATAATTCAGGACGGAGGGATTATCCTATTTGTACAGTGCTGAGCTTCCAGTTCTTATATTGATACTATTACAGTAGGGATTCCCTTTACTGTATTTCTCGAAAGAAAATATTCCACATGGTTTATCATTTATGCAGGATATGTTGAGGTGATTAAGGATCTTAATTTCACAAAGACCTGCAAATTGAATGCTCATACAGCAGGGTGCTATTGCATTGCTATGGATCCCCTTGATAGGTTACAGCTCTCCCTTTGTTTCCACCATTCATTTTTCACTGCTGATTACCCACATGATATGTCTGCCCCGTTGTGCTTCTTGGGATTTTTATACTATATTGATCGGGTTGTCCGTTCTGCTGTTTTGACTTGTAACGCTTAACAACAAAGTGCTTGATGCAGATGATTGTATGGTCAGTGGCACCAATCCATAAACAACCTTTTTTCAAAAAAAAATCCATAAACAACAGCCATTCAACCTATATTGGACTATTAGAATATCAGAACTACTATTGAATTTGTATATTGTAGTTTCATCCAAGTTCTTGTCCAGAACAATATGAACATTAGTTTCATTCATTTGTGTAGTCACGCATACATGATTTGCCAAGTCATCATTTGCTTTGCTCTAACATTCAGAGTCATTACAATTTCTTAATTATGCAAGCTAAAAATTATTTTGATGCCAGGTATTTCGCTGTTGGAAGTGCAGATTCTCTTGTCAGTCTTTGGAATGTCAAAGAGTTGCTGTGCATTAAAACCTTCTCAAAACTTGAGTATGTTTTCCTCTATTATTATGTCTTTACTAGTGGCATTCATAGCAAGGATTTTGATTATTTTATCATTTTCAGTCAGAGTTTTCATTTGTCAGTATTTTTGGACAACTGTATTTTTAGAGAAGTTTATGTTAGGATTTGACAGTCCTTAAAAGGAAATGGCTCTACATAGCTTTCTTATCTTAACATATATATATATTTTTAAAGAATATGACCTCAATATTTCTCATAATGTTAAGCAGAACAAGTTACACAAGCAACTAATCTTATGTCTCTTATCTTTTTATCTTAAAATGACATTGAAAATCAATAAACTGTGCCATAATCAACCTAGTTTCATATCTTCTAAAAATTGAGCATTCATATGTTGTCACCCAAATGATTGTGTTGTCCTAGGTCTAAACACCTCAATATTGCCTTGGTTTGGAATTTGGATAAATTTACTGAGCGTCCCTTTGGTTCTTTATGCGAGCACTAGCAACCTGAAGAAAATCTTGGCAAAGTGTTGCAGAGTATTTTCGATGTTTTCTTTTTTGGGGTTTGGGTGGGAGGTGGGGGTGGCTGAGGATGATGAGTACTTGAGTGAAGAAATGGTGACTCGTGGAGTTGATGGATCTTCCTTGTTAAAATGAGTTTATGGTATTTGTCTATGAATGCTTTGTTTGCCCTTTTCTGAGTAGGACCATGACTACCTGTTTTCAGTTTCAATAAGCTTTAGCATATCTACCAACTTATGTAGTTTCCATTATTTCAAAAAATATATGTTTATTTTCCTATTCTTTTTCAGGTGGCCTGTGAGAACAGTTAGCTTCAATCATACTGGAGAGTTCATTGCATATGCCAGCGAAGATCCTTTCATTGATATTGTGAGTGGTCATCTGAAGTGTAAATTCCTTTTGATTCAGGACTAACTGTGTCAAAGTATAGTTGCCTATAACATTTTGTTCTTCCATCAGGCTAATGTTGAGACTGGACGGTCAATTCATCAAATTCCATGTAAAGCAGCTATGAATAGTGTTGAATGGAACCCTAAGTATAACCTCCTGGCGTATGCAGGAGATGACAAGAACAAGTACCAAGCTGATGAAGGTATGGTCGCTGTAATCCAATATTATTATTATTTTTATTTGCTCTAATGGATTTTTTTATTTTTCCTCTAATGGAACTGGACTCTAGCTTTAGTCAATAGAATATGATTGATTGATTGATTTCTGTTTTGATCGATATGAAACTTTTCCATCAGATCATAAAAGAGAACGGTGATGTATGAAAAGGTTAATTAATTTGTTTTTGTTTGTGCAGGTGTTTTCCGGATATTTGGCTTTGAAACACATAACTGATGCTGGGTACACAGCCATCATGAGGTTGTCTTTGTAGATTAGCTTACAGTTTGGGGCGTTCAATGTAGCTTGCACCTTGGATATCGATTCATGCTCTGCCAAACTTGAACCGAAATGTATTGTTGTATTGATGCCATTAAAGTTTATCTTTTTCGTTCATGAGGACAAGTTTAGTAGAGCTCCTGGTCCTTAAGCGAGAGCGAGACTTTTGCTACTTTGCCCATGAATAGTGTGCTTGGATAAGAAGCCCATGTGTAACGCCATGTAACTGGGCTTGGGTAAAATGTCCTGGAAAACATCCCATGGCCCATGGGAAACTCAAAATTTATTCGGCCACGGTAGCCGACAACTACCCTACCCTCGCGCCAAGGCCGCCTCGAGCCTGTCGTCATGTCGACTTGCGAGTGCGTCCTCCTGCACGCCGATGCCTTCCGCGGCCACCTCCTCTGCTGCGACGACACCACCCGTGACTACATGCCCATCGAGGTATCCCTGAGGTGCGCCCGCTCCTCCCAGCGATCCTCTTCGTGAGCGTCCCCGGCATCGACTTCATCGTCGAGCCACCCCGCATCGTCCGCGCCGTCGAGGACCTTGTCCTCCTTCGCGTCCCCGTGGGCGGATCGGAGGACGCGCACGACTTCTTCGTCTACCGGGCCGGGGGCGACACAGGCCCGTCGTCGCTCGAGCTGCTCCCGCCGCATCCCGCATTCCTCGACGACGACGTCGGCCTTCTTCGCCGCGGGGAGGAGCACTACACCGTGGCCGCGCTGCTCGCCACCAGCAATTGTAGCTAGGGTGTACGATCTCCACCGCTTCGATTCCGGGACGGGCAGGTGGAGCTCCGATGAGGTCTCGTTGGTGGAGCCGCAGGTCTCGTTCCCCTGCAAGAGGATCCCCCGTCCGCAGAGCGGCTCCTCTTCCACCTCACGTCCACCGTGATCCCCATCGGCGGCGAAGGTGGCACCGTGGGCTGGGTCGACCTCTGGCACGGCATCCTGCTCTGTGACCTGCTCAGCGAGGAGCCCGATCTTCGCGGCGTTCCCCTGCCACCGCCGACGGATCTCTTGAGCCGCAACAACGGGATGGGGACCCACCTCGGCTGCCCCAAGTCCCTCCGCAACATTACCTTCATTCATAACCGCGGCACGGATCCCTACCTCAAGTTTGTTCATCTGACAGCCGACGCCGCCCAGGTTCCTCAGGATCCTGCTGATGATGATAATAACGAAGAGGACTGGGAGATGAGTGACTGGACCGTCACCACATGGAGAAACTACGGTATGACCACCTCTTGGAAAGACTGGCACCGGGACTATAACGTCGGTGCTGCCAACATCACCGTCAGCAACAAGCTCAACGAAAAGATGCTCAGAATGGGACTGCTGTCGCCTGGAGGAGCCTTCAAGAACCTCCTAGTGTCCTTCCCGGCACTTCGCACCGATGATGGTGCCGTTTACTTGCAGGCCAGGGTCAGATTCCAGGACCCCAAGGTATTTGTTCTTGCTCTTGACACCAGGGACGACAAACTGCTAGGCGCGGTTGAGTTTGCAACTGATCAAAGGATTCGTGGTGCTGGTGTTGTGTCGTATTTCCCTAGTAACATCAGCAAGTATATCAACACACAGAATGGGGTTATTCCAGGTCCTGAAGGTACATCTCTATTCATATTTCCTTTAATTGTTGTATACATCCTGCAGAACCTCTTATTAGTTCTAGCCAGTTGAGTCACTCAGCCATGGCCGTTGCCAATCCATTGCATTTTCTGTTTGTTTGTGTTGATTGCTCCTGCTCATCTGTTACTAATTATATCCACCACAAATAGTTTTCTTTGTTTTCAACGTTTGCAACAGGATGGATATACATCACCTGGTTAATCCAAATGGCGTTAGATCGTATGAAATTAATGGGCAGTTAAAGGCTCTCAATACTAGCTAGTTAGTCTTGCTAGCTTCTGTTATGATGTCAAGCATAAGCATGTTTAGTATTTATGCACTTTTACTGGATTTTGTTATAGGCGACTCTAACTGGGAAGAATCGAGCCCGTGCGAAGGTACTGACCATCTAAAGTTTCCTCTTTTTAAATTCCGACGCTAGAGGCAAGCAAGCTTGAATGATGCTGCAACTTCTACCTAGATAATAATGCAATGCTCTCTCTAATCCAATTGAGGAGTCACAGTGCTCGATCTGGTGTCATTCTCTTCTCGGCCTGTGACATGGATGATATTGAGGCAATGGTTGCTGGACGATTAATGTTCTGCTTGTAAGTTCTGCTTCTAATGCATTTAGAAAGAAATTTCAGCTCGACACTGGTCTTATAAACTAGTAGTATATAAGAATGTGATGTTGATGCAGTAGTTCAGTGCGGGTAATAATTGTTGCATTGTCTTCGATACCCTACTGCAGTAAAGATTTGGGAACAGCCACTGGAACTGAATAGTGAACACCACTCATGTGTGTGTTACATGCATAATCTGTGGTGAAATGGTGATCAGAGAAATCATGATTGAGAAGAAGTGGTCCCCTTACTTTCTTGCATCTTCCAGATCATAGAATTGGCATTCTTACGTTAATCCCACAAAAAATATGTGCATAATTCCTGTGAACCTTCATTTTCGTGTGCATTTTATCGAAATCCACTGTTTTCATGGGAAAAATAGTAAAAAAAAACTCTCCTTAAACTCTATCAAAGCACTCTTTTTCTAGATATAGAACTAGAAAGTACGCATGGCGTTGCCACGCTCCTTTTGTACTATTCTGAGTTCTATCTTGTTCTAATTGTTATATATAATCATATGTCAATTTTCAATGATTTGACTTTAAAAGATTATATGCCTAAACAAAACAATTTAATTTTTATTTATAAATTTAAATAAAATACAATAGAGAAAATTCAGTCTGAAAGTATACAAATAAAACATGAAGAAATGTGTATTACAACATGCAGCTTACATGTTGTCAAAAGTAATCATGAAACACCACCTTCTTATAAAATGTTACTTCAGTGGATTAGGTACAACATATTTTTATGGTTTTTTTAATGCTCTCTATCGGTAGATTGGTGAAGTATATAGTCAATTTTCTAGTTGAATTGATTTATTCATTTTAGCTTAAGCTAAATATTGATTGCACATTGAAAATATATTAATCTTACTACAAAAATATTATAAAATATGGTACATCAAGGATCAAGATGCTAGGTTAGAAAATATGTATTTAAAAAAGAAATATGTGTAATTGTTTTGAATTGCATTGTTTTTTTAATGGAGTGAATATAAAGTTTTTTCAAGATAGTTTATTATAATAGTGAAAATTATTTTAATTTTTTAAAAAAGTATATGTAGGTTTTCTTTAAAAAAATGTTTTTACACTATGGATGTAGCTGCGTGGTTATAAACTATGTATGGTTAAAACATATATTTGTTATTTAATTATACTTTTTATAATTTTTGAAAGAAGATAACAAAAGTATATTTTGGGTGCGTTCGTTTCCCTCTCTAAAAAGACACTTTAGAGGCTAGTGTCCCGAACGGGCTTCTAAAATTTAGTGTATTTTAGTGTATAGAAGGGCTTTAGACCCCTCTAAATGGTAGATAGGGGAGAGGCTCTAACCCTCTAAATTCCCACCTCTAAAAGAAACGAACGCACCCAAAGGCTAGAAGACCAAATTGGGACCAAAAGTTAACGGTAGCCAAAAAATAATAAAAAAAAGAGTAAGCATGGAGGTTCTATTTTATTTCTTCCGTGTTATATTTAGTTTTTAAAGTATTGTATCCGTAATCATTGTTAAGAAACATGTTTCTTTCCTTTTAGTCCCTGTTATCGATGTGATGACATGGATCTTCTTTTTTAACATGTTTTTTTTTCTCAAGAGTACAGATATGTGGAAATCATGTTGTTGGAATAAACTTGGAGTGTGGCCAGCTCTGTGATGTCAGTATTTGAGGCTCGAACTCTGTTTGCAATGGTTTTCTTTGGATCTTTTGAATGCCTTTTACAGTACCGATGAGTACCAGTGGCTGCCCTGCTCTAGAAGGTTGCCTTAAGGACCGGGTTGAAACATGTCTGAAAAGAAAATCCTGTGTGTTATGTTGCCTCTTGAACGGGGTTTGAGCTGCGAGGTTGTAAATGTGAACTGATATTTGCCTTTTGTGCCTTGTAAACTTGAATTGTATTTTCAGATTCAGAGTTTTATTGTTTCTTCTCTCCGCCATTTATTACCTGATGAGAGAGTTTTCTTAGTGGCTCTAGTTGCATTGCCTTTTATCTACTCCTGGCAGAGCTTCCAACTATTCTAATGCATCTGTAACAGCCCGGGAAATTCGAATTTGAACAAGTATCAAAATTTTTGATGGAATCGAAAGTTTGAGTAAATAATTTTTTGCGCAAATCACGATTTTTGTGCTGTTACGAACCCCTTCTGTTAGTTTAATTATGTTGGATAATCATGGAGAAGAGTGTTTGAAATTTTATTTGATTATGGCCTCAAGTCCGTTCAAGTAATTATCAAATCAATTCTGGTCAAACTTTCAACCTGGGGCGTTGTCCTTCTCTTCTCCTCACGTTAACCCATCTCCTCATTTCTTTTGGACCGAACACCCAACACATAGACGCAGCCCACTCGGCCCAGCAGCAAATCGCTGTATTTCTTCTTCCTCCTGTCCGTATAGCGGCGACGCCGTGAGTGTGTTGTCTCACCGAAACGCACCGCAAGCGCGCCGTCTGAACCAGACCGAGCCAAGCCACACCCAAGACCAAAAACATCCCAGACCCGCGACGAGGCGCTTATCCCCTTTGTTTTCCCCCTTCGCAAGAAGAACACCAGCCAATGATTCCTACCGTCGCCATCGTTCGGTTGAGCCCGGACGCCGAGGCCACGCGGCAGCATCGCGTTCCTCGTAGCCAGCCCGCGAACCTTGGCCCATTAGCTCGACCCGGCCCAGCAATACTACCGTACAGTGTTGTCGCCTTCCTCCAGAGCATCCCAGCCGCGCGCACAGTGCCGTGGCACGGACGTCGAGACGCGTGGCGTCCATCCCGCGGGCCGCCTCGCACCCACCTGCCCTGCCGCGCGTATAAGAGGCCTTAGCCGCCGCTGCACCCATCCGTTCTTCTCCCTCGCGCCGCCAAGTAGCAGGGCAAGCAAACCCTAGTCGCCGCTCCGCCGATCCGCCATGAACGCCGGAGTAGGAGATGCTCCAGTGAGCCGCATCCTTCCGCCCCCAAGTGCTCCGTCCCCTGCTACTTCCGTCCGTGCCGGTCTCATCATGCTTCGATCTTGGGAGAAGATGAGCGAGGCGATCGAAGTTCTCCACCGCAACCTACCTCGCCGTCGCTCATCCTCACCGGTGAGACCTTGCCCCCTTCAACCTGTGTTCGTTGGTCACCGTAGCATGCCCTGACCGCAGGACCAAACCTCACTGTTGACCCCTCCTTGCAGATCGAGAACGCCGCCGGCCTGGTCACCACCTAATCGCCGCGTCAAGCCAACACCATCGACTCGCTGTTCGTCCTCTTCCTCGTCTCCGGTCGTCCGTCGTGAGGAGCACCTGGCGTGGCTAGCAGCCTGGTCACCATGGAGCGGGCAGAGTCGTCTTGTGAACTGAAGCCAACCGTGAAACAAATCTTTGTCGTTCGTCCGTTCTGGTGAGCTTCACCCAACGCCATCGTCCGTTCATTATCTGCCTTCGTGTGTTGCCTCTTTCTGCCTAAGCTTGGGCTTCAGATCCTACACAGGAGAGTGGGAACGGAGCAGTTGCCACTGAGGGTGTTCCCAAGTTCAAGAGTTGCAGCTGATGAGCTTGAAGGCCGAGCCTCTTCCGCCACGACCAAGTTACGTCCTTGCCGTTGCTGTCTTCGCTACTTCTTGGTGAGGTGCAGTGTCCTTCCCATGCTTCCTACCCCTCCTCTTAGGACGAGTGTCTGGGACGCCTGCAGAGCGTTTGATGAATTGCCGTAGGGATCGTGCTGTGCTTCGAGTACGCAACACTGCGCTTGTTTGAAGACCCAATGAATTCTGAACAACGTCGGTCTCCTCCTTGGGTCACTATTCCTATCTGTTTGATGGTGAGTCAGTAGCATGTACTTTTGGGGCCAGAGCTGTGGGCAACACCGTGAGCTAAGTATGATTCCGCGTAGGGACGTTCATAGTAACTTGAGGAGCTGTTAGCCTAATGCCTTGCTGATAAGGTCCATGGAGATTAAAGACTAATGCTGAAGTTGGATGTAGCTGCATGTGTCTCCTTGCTGTGCGTGCACAAAGTTGGGGTGAGGCAAACCGAAGGGCTAGCTAGCTAGCTGCTGTGTATTGTTGAGATTATTGCTATTCCTATTTCCATGAATACCTTTTATCTATCCTTTACCTTTGGGGATTCAAATATCATTCACTTCACCACGTAAAAATGTGATTCTGGATGCGTTAGATCTGTAGTATTCTTTGTGATTCTAATTCGGGCTACGGAAGTTTCAATGATCAAGTCTTGCCCGTGATGGAGTTGTGTCGGTGATGGACGAGGGTCAGTTGCCGCGGTATTGCCATTCATTTTTTTTTTTCTAGAAATTCTTTTATTCAATCAAGCAATCTTTGAAAAATTCATAGTTAGTTCCTTGGACCTCCAAAAATAACGTGGTCGGTTGCGTTGGGTTCGTCTCGTCGTTCTTTGCATGTTATCGTTGTTAATATCCTTGTTTTAGCATCGACCAAATCTGTTCTTGCGATTCGTTTCTTGATCCATCTCAATTTGCGTGCCTTTGGGGGTGTCCTGCGTCGTGGTTGATGGTCCATGAGTCTCTAGTTGGTCTTTGGATGGGCCCGACCCACGGTGCGGTGGAGCACCGACAGAGAATATTCCCTTAATATTCTTCTATTTATCTCCTTCCTTTCTTTCTCGGATTTTTCGATAATTCCTTTAATCTTTGGAAAATCATATAATTCCTTCTAGACCTCTCGAAAATGGGCGATCAATTGCGTTAGATTTGTCGTGTTGCGATAGTGTTCTCCACGTTTCAATCATCGCACCGTTTAAATTCCGTAGTATCTCGGAATCCGTTGTACCTTACTCGATCGCTAGATATTTCCGAACCTTTTCTCGTAAGCTTCTTCATTCATTCCTTAGCCTTCGTAAAATTCGTAGGTGATCCTTTAGACGTCGGTGTTAGTTGAGACCAGCTTGCGCTAGAATCGTGGCGACGCCACCCGCGCGTTAGTGACGTTATCGCCCTTGATCTTGCGTCGATTAAGCCTAGTCGTGCGTCTCGTTTTTCCTAGTGTTCCTCGTAATTCGTGCAGTTTTCTCGTTATGCGTGTCACTTACCCGTTCGTCTCGATTTTGGATGACGAGTGGGATCGGATGGTCGAAGCTCGGTGGAATACCAATGGAAGCTTTGCGAGGACACCGATCTATTCTTGGACCGTATTTAAGGCAAGCCGCAATCCTTGACCACTCTTGCTCCTATTTAGTAATTGCATTAAATTGAACCATGCATGATTAATGGTTACTTGCACTTGTAGTTTACCTATGCCATACTATGCCATCCTTGCCACCTGTTTGCCATAGGTTGTTCTACTTGTTACTCGCATGCTTAGTATTTGCTTAGTTGCTTAATTGAACCCCATGATGACTATACATGTTTTTGTGTAAAATAAATTGTAGGTGTTTCTTAGGTGTCGAGTTTACGTACTAGATACCCTGTAGGACCTTTTGCGGGGCGAGTGTAGGTGGTTAGGTGCTTCGGGAGACTTCGGGAGTCTCTATTTGGAGAGTACTGTTGCGGGTACAGTGGTGTAGGGGCCTTGGGTTATGGGGCCCCTGTTATGGTGACACTTGTTGTTGAGACTCGTTGTTTTGAGGAGAGGGATGGTGACTCGCCCGGCAGCCTTAAGGACCGGTTCTTGTGCGTATGCCTCTCTTGGTCTTACTAGCATACCACGTGACTTGTATGGGCGAGGCTGGATCAGGATACTTAGCGGAGGACTCGGGTGGCCCGCCGTGGTGTAGAGATTAGTGGTAGTGGGTTTTGGAGCGTTTGTCTCGACCCACGAGCGAGAGGATATCCCACCTGGCCCGTGGTACGCCTTGTCACACCCTTCGGGACCTTCTTTTCCTATGTTGTGGTTAGAGGATCCCGGACCCGAGGACGGGCGCCTACCGATCGATGCTTTGTTGAATGATCTTGTGAGTGTTGCTTGTGCATAGGCTTCTGCAGTAGTTCTATGTTATGGTACCTCTTCACGTGGGTACGGATGCTTACTCTCTGCGAGAGATATATAAATCTATACGTATAGTCTAGCCCAAAGTATGGGCACTACCGAGAGAAATCCACTTGATTAGCATTTACTACTTCTCCTCTCCGATAGGTGTTTTACTTCCGGCTTCGAGCTGTGGTCCGGTGGAGGTGTGCTTGGACATAAAATTTGACCCTTGCGGGATTGTGTTGCTTCCTGCAAGGCCACTTATAAAATTTGACTAATAATAAAATATGATTCACATAGACTTGAGGAATAATGCTTTAGGTGCTAGCCCTTGCCTATCCTTAAAATATCCGAGCATGCATACATTGTTGTTAGGTAGTTGCGGCTTGCTGAGTACGTTATGTACTCACGGCTTTATCACTTTGTTTTTCAGCCGGCTAGTAGATCAAGCTTCAACGTCAAGACTTCGTCAATCCAACTAGATTAAGGTTGAAGATGCTTAAGGAGGGTTTCGTCTACACTCAAGTTGCCTGTGGATTTGGATTCACTACGAAGACTTCCGCTACGCTCAAGTTGAAGATTTGCTTTTGTCGTCATCAACGCTAGGTGTTTCGCTTCCGCTAGTAGTCTTGTGTTGTTTCCTTGGCCTGCGTGCCAAGTCCTTGTACTCAATTGTTGTAGATGTTATTCTTCTTAGAATAATATCTCATCTTGATTCTTGTTATATTTTGTAATCTTTTATGGTTTTATGATATTCAACTGTATTGGTTGTACGAGTCATCCTCCCGGGAGTGACATAGAGGTACAGAGGCACGGTTTTCACCCTCCGGTGGAAATCGGGCTGTCACACATCTGTTCCGTTGTTGTAAAATATATTGATCTTACTACAAAAATATTATAAAATATGGTACATCAAGGATCAAGATGCTAGGTTAGAAAATATGTATTTAAAAAAGAAATATGTGTAATTGTTTTGAATTGCATTGTTTTTTTAATGGAGTGAATATAAAGTTTTTTCAAGATAGTTTATTATAATAGTGAAAAATTATTTTAATTTTTTAAAAAAGTATATGTAGGTTTTCTTTTAAAAAAATGTTTTTACACTATGGATGTAGCTGCGTGGTTATAAACTATGTATGGTTAAAACATATATTTGTTATTTAATTATACTTTTTATAATTTTTGAAAGAAGATAACAAAAGTATATATAAAGGCTAGAAGACCAAATTGGGACCAAAAGTTAACGGTAGCCAAAAAATAATAAAAAAGAGTAGCATGGAGGTTCTATTTTATTTCTTCCCTGTTATATTTAGTTTTTAAAATACTACAATTTTTAGACCAAATTGGAACTAAAAATATATATATTATTTTAAGGTACCAAATTTATTAGAAATACATTAGTTTTGCTTCAAAAAACTAAAAGTTATAATCTATGATTGTTCAAGGATCCAGACACAAAAGTGCAAATAGTGGAAGGACTGCTGACAAAATATCTTAGAGTGAAGGTTCTAAATGTTAAATTGCCGATGATGGAAGGACCAGTAATCTTATTGAGTTTTCATGAAGGTTCTAGATGTAAAATATCTCAGGAAAGGTGGAAGGACCGAGATTGATTTCTTGTTTCGCGAAGGGTGTGGACGTAATATTTCAAGAGTGTATCCAACGTTCCATATCTTTCAAAGGAGTGATCCGACGACTGAAACTTTCAGAGTGACTTGGCGTGGCTCTTTTACAAGAAAACGCACGCGTTTTAGAAGTATAGAGAAGCGTACCACACGGAAAAGGGCCGGAGCAAGAGAGGAGCCAAGGCCTACCAGCCTGGCCCAAAAGACTCCGATCATTACTGATCATCTCATTTCATGTAGAGGCCTGGGACTGGGAGTTATATTTTATCTTAAAAAGATTCATTTTATCGTTGGAGGGAGAAGATTTAAAGAAAGTTATTGTCTCTGATTTCTTCACAAGGTTCGCATTTAAATATGTTATTATAGAAATAATATAACCAAATACCAAGTTGCTTACGAGAAGGGGAAATAAATCAAAGCGATATATTTTTCTCAAAAGGATACGTGGAGGCTTTATTTTCTCAAAGATATTCTCGGAAGATCTAATTTACCCAAGCTTGTAAGCAAAACCTTTTAGTGATAAATGGAATAATATTTCTTTTGTTGCACCTTCAATGGTGAAATTGAAGCTGCAGCTCCAAGTGGCGCATCATGTCCAAATACGTCAGGAACTTAAAACGAAGACCTGGTCGTTTTATCATCGATGTAACATGCTGGAAGTTTACATTATCAACAATGAAAGAGATGTGACAACTAAACAGAAAAAGGTTAATGGCATTGATTCTGAATAATAGCACTGACTTCTTGGCATCCATAGCAAATAAACACTACATTGTTGTTCCAATATGGTCTGTTCACAATTCACATTCTGATGTGCATAAACAGAATGTGTTCATAGGAATTAGACATCTTACAGTGATTCAGATTCACAGAAGGGGCAAAAACAGACACCACCCTCAGATGCTTGTAGGATTTTTTTATATAATGAAAACCAACAAGAATCATACCACCCTCAGATGCTTGTAGGATTTTTTAAAAAAAATGAAACCAACAAGAATCATATCTTTTCAGACATGCCTCTTTAGTCAGGCCCTGTACACGTTGAAATGTTTTGCCCATCGCCGCGCCATGAACGGGTCGTGGTAGTCTCGTCTATCCACACAGCAGCTTCTCCTCTCGCTGCCAATGCTCAGCCCCATCTCTCTCGTCCCACTGCACCCGCCATCGCCTTTCTCTTCGAAGCCAACAGCAACCTCACCTGTTCTCAACTGATCCTCCCTTCCACCGACCAAGTAACTGTAACCAACCAGTATAAAGCCACAATCCGCCACAAGGTCAAGCGGGATTCTTCTCTCCTCACCACCCCTCAACTCTCCAAGTCTAACCATTCCCCCATTCTCCCCTATCCTCAGCTGGGTGTCACCTATAACACCGCCAAGCAAGCGTGCTAGGAGTTCCTCAAATTCATGCATGATAAAGCCACTTTGCACTGCAAAACCGAGCCCAACATGGAACTGGTGAACCGGGATGTTGGAAAGGTTCATGTCCAACCCAAGACAGTTGCGGACTGGATGGTCAGACAGGTGAAGGATGCAGTTACTTGGGTTCTGATGTGCCCGGTCCTCCAATATCTTAAGGCCCTTATGTAAAGCCCCTACTGGATCGGTTCCACCAACGCAACAGAGGTGTTCAATGACCTGTAATGCCATTCTTTTTCCATGGGATGTCATCCGCCGCAAGGGGAAGGCACGAGTTGCCGTGGTGGCATTTGTGACAATGGCTAATCGATCAATTGCCCTCATGGAGAAGACAACAAGTGCCATTGCCTGCTTCAAGAGTCTCAGATGTGGCCCGTTTGGGCTGGCAACCAGGACCAAGTCCATAGCTGGCTGTGGAGCAAGACTAACAGAGAGGTAAGCACGCCTTTGCCCACGTGGTGAAGCAATCTGTGGTGGCGAAAGCATAGAAGAGCTGCTGTATTGACAGTGCTGTTGTAGAGGCAATAAGCGTCCACAAGGGTAATGTCCGAGAACATGATGGTGAGCTGCCACTGGAGCCGGAATAAGGGTGAAGCGAAGGCATGGGTCTACATGCTCTGTCAAAGTGTAAGGTTCAACTGGATCATCATCATTGTAGCGGGCAGCACGGATAGATGACCTTCTGTTAACACGGGATGAAGCAATGTTATCATCAAGGATGCGTAAGATTGGATCTGACTGGTTTTGCAGCAATGGCGGAACCTTCAAGTCACGTGGCAGCTCAGACCATTGTGCACGGCAGATAGGGCATGTAACATTGCCATGCCGTATATTGGAGGCAATGCATAGGTAGTGGAAAGAGTGGGAGCATTGCGCTGTGAAAATTGTTGGTCTCTCACCACTGTCAACATCATTGTTGCTGGTGCTGAGGAGCTCCAAACATATGGCACAAAGGTTCTGAAAATCAAAGATATAACAAGTTGCAATTAATGTGATATCAATGTGGAACTCATTATTAGAAGCAAAATGTATGTACATGAAGGTCTTAACTGAATTGGTGCTAGACCTGGGATTATCAAATAAAAATAAATACAAGATACAATTTCTAATCCGAGAGAAGCTTCTTGAGGATAGATAAAGCTGGCATGTAAATCATTTCTGTTCTAGCATTATAGAAAATTTCACAACATATTAACAGAAAATCCCAATAGACTGAGCCAAACTCTTTGCAAATTACATTCTAACTTTGATGGTATCTACCGGAAATGACGCAAGTGCATGTAACTGTGTCGCGATTCACTAGCAAAGAACAAGAATAAAAAATATGTTCCGCATGGCTGCAGCTTTTTAAATTGTTTCTTTAGAATCAACGAAAAGTATTTTCTTGGCAGTTTTCCATGATACCAAAATATTAGCTGCTGGTTATGATGGGCATGATAGGGTTGGGCGGATATGGCCGAATCAGGCCCGCAGGACGCAACACTAAATGTTCGACTGCCGGAGTTAGGAGTTTGGCTTGGCTGAGGGGATGCAAAGTGTGGCGCTCGGCGTCAACAAAAATGAATTATGTTTCTTGGGGGCCTGGCTCGCATGATGCCGCTAGTGCGCACGGAGCCAAGTTTTATGCCTTTGCAGATGCAATCCAGCTGAAACCTGCTCGGCACACAGGCAAACCAATCAAGCAAAGCTTGCGCGCCATGCTGGCTAAGTTCTTGGTTCTAACATTGAATCTGACTGGACATATTCCATCAACCAATCACACCCTAAAACACTGTCTCATTCAAGATATCACATAAGTATCCACCAACCATTGCCAAATGCCTAAAAAGTACCAGGACAAGATAGATCCAAATTATGGATACTTAGAAAAGGGCAGGCATAATTACACGGACCACTACCAGATGCCAGTGATCATGCAATCCTTGTATATTAAACTAATGTATGCAGCCTTTTCTATAGATGCAAATTGTGAAAAGTCATCCGCTCAATTAGAAAGATTATTTTATTTCCTGTTTCCAAGACCCAGGTTTCAATTACCCTCCTAAAATGATAATTTCCAAACATAAATTAGCATCAGAGAGATACCTCTCTAAGCATACCAAATCTTCACTATTGATGACTCCTGGTCTATAGAAAAAGGGTAAAGTGAAACCCAATTATCTAAAATTTTGCTATCAACTAGCCTAATTGCTTTTAGTTTGTCACAGCTACCACAGCTAATGTGAGTTTGTCCCTTTAGTCCTAATCAATCCCTCAATAGGTTTTTCATTCAACAAGTTTTAGTATTGAAAGAAGAAAATAAAAATAGTGCTGGTGGTCCATCTTTTTTCAAGAAAATCATAAATTTGGGGAAAAAGATAGAAAAAGAGATTCAAGTGGGCATGTAGCTGGTACCTTGTCAGCTATTCTGGTGCTTGTGGGTTCCTCCAGCTTTTGCTGCTCTCCATCACAGCTGTCTGCAGGAGCATTCACTGCTGAGCATGAGATCTGCATGAATCACAACCAGCAATGTGTCACTGAGTAGGATACACTTGCACGTTGCAATAACGCTACATGTCTACATTCCGTATGCTATTCGACTGTTAGAACAATAAATACACTACACAAAGAAAAGGGCAAAAAAAAGGTATTCTCATATGCATTTATGTACTTCTATTTCTCTATCAATGATTCCTAACATATTCATGTAGGTTACGAAGGAAATTCTAGACATTCATACAACCACCATGTGTTCGTTACCTTACAGTGCTGAGATCCTGAAACACTGTTAGGTACTAACAGTCAAGTTACTGAGTCACATGATAATATACAGTTCTGTAACATGGCATACCAAAACAGAAAGTGCATCATAGGAGCTGTCCCGTGTCAAAGAAACTGATTGTCAGGGACGGAAGAAGCAGAATGGCATTTTTTCTAAGAAAAAAGAGGCATTTTAGGGGACAGAAATGCTAAGATAAAAAAGAGATAAAAGCATGTACCCTACGCAGTGCATCTCGCAACAAACCTTACATGGGGGAAAAGGTTCTGATACGTATGAGAATGCACCAGCAACTGGTACCAAATGGTCTCCAAACAATTATTATAAATCCAAAATTCAGCTGGTGCATAGTTTTTAAACTTCAGTTTGATACTTCGATCAAAATTCAAATTTTGAAAGCAAAATAAAATAAAATGACAGTAAAAACGGTACATGGTGGACAGCGTGGAGTGTGCATCAAACTTTATACGTGGTTAATAATGTTTCTTCCATTTATAAAAAAGAGCCAGAAATATTTCCTATTAATGGATGAACAATATGACGAACTAGAATCCAGGTAGGCCAAGCAACTACTGTTAGTAATAGTAACTAATACTGCACACCTAAGTCGAAAATGGCAGGCCAAATGAGTACTTTTGTTACTTTCATTCTATTACTAGTAAAATCTTCAGAACCAAAATATTGCACAAAAGAAAAAAAATGAGTAATGAAATTGCAAATCTAATCATTGACCATGTATTCTTTCTAGGAAAAAGACAAAGAAACGAACAACGAGGTAACACATTTGCAGCAATCTTTTCTGTTCCAAGGGACAATACAACAAGCAGCTGGTGAATAGGCAGTAAAATCACAGAAATCAAGGAGACAAAAACTGAACTTTTGATGGGAGCAAACATCCGCCAAAAATGTAGTTGAAACGGATATGAAATGTTATGGAATTGGGAAACAAGAACGGATGCATTGATTTCATGGTGAGCAAACGAAACAAGCAAAAGTGATTCATTCAACAAACTACGAACACCTACATTTCCACAAATGCTCACGGAATCTCATTTTCTGGACACACAGCTCTGATGAAGTGGCGAAAATGCAGCAGAAATTTGCGAGTAACCAGACCATTTGGGCAAGAACAGCTGCCCAGCGCCTAAATCCTCGAAACAAAAAAACATACGAAATAGAATGATGGAGGGCATACAGTCTTGGACGGCGGGGAAGGAGAGGCGTCGTAGGAAAAGAAGGAAGCGCAGGATAGACCGATCCGCTTGGCGGCCGCCCGCCGCCACCTCGCGAGCGTCCCTTCGCTGCCGTCGCCGCCCGCGCAGCCGCCGACCATTGCTCCCTCTCCCTCTCCTCCCCACTTCAGCTTCCTACAGGACCATAATCTCTCTCTTCTCGCTCCGTCTGCTTTCTCACTCTAACCTCTCAATCTCTTTCTGTCCCCTAGTCAGTGGAGGTGTAAACGCTACCGCCTGGCTTGCCTTGTGCGCTTTGTACATGGAGCAAGGTGCTCTGCTCCCCTTTCTCTCTCCTGCAGAGGTGAAGGTGAGGGATGCAGATCCTCTGCATTACCAACTAGTAATGCAGAGAATCACTGTAGCGCGTGCATCAGTTAATAGGAACCGTCCGATTCAAAATGAGTGAAGCAGATTCATCGCTACAGGAAAACTCGAACAGTAGAAAATATTGCTACAGATACTTATCTACAGTAAATGCTAGAGTTCTAATGCATCGGAACTATTCATTCCCTCACAAAACATTGTACCATCCGCAGTAGCTGGAATTTAGACCTTGGTTTGCAGCTACTGCAGAGGACCCTGATCGGTGAGGTGAGCAGAGTTGGCAATTGCAATGTAGCCCTTGTCATTTTCTCATTTGGATTTTGGGCCCACGTTCAAATGAAAACAAATGGTGACTCACTGCTAATTGTTACTATGCCAAATTGCGCCAACCATTACCTTGAACAGTGTACTAGGTCAGAGCAAGTTTTTAATGGAGAAGTTAGATGTTGTTCAGGATTAAACTTAGATATGTCACTTTCGAAATAACTAATAAATCAAAAATTTTGAACCAAAGGGCACATAAGGCAAGATTGATGGCACCACGAGGTCAGTTGGACAGCTGCTTTCGTGGCTCCAAAGTCATCATGAAAATACTGAACGTCACATTTCATATCACCCCTATTGTTCTTAGTGAACTTTGTGCCATCGATAATGGAGAGGCAAACACTTACACTTGGAATTTAGTAATAAAACATACTACTAAGTATACTTATTTGGAAATTTTGGAACTATCTACCCCTCCAATAGTACGCAACTAAATTAAGAAGATTTCCAGGACCTCTCTGGAAAGAGAGGCCTCGCTTGCTGAGCTGCTATTGACCGTGGTCCTCACCACTGCTGTTTGTCTCGTTTTCCCTTTGATGAGAACGGGAAGAACAATTGAAAACCTTTGCGTGCATGCCTGGGCGGCTGGGCCTGGCACTGCCCTGGACTCACGCGCCCATACAACGCATCACTTCTCAGCCGTTGATCGATTGGCACCCCAGGCACTTCACTGGATCACAGCCGTCCAAATATAGCGAGCAGCCGAGCAGTCAGTTACGGAGCCAGCCGGTCGGTCAGTCATTCAGTCAGAGCGGCACGACGCCCGAAATGTTCAGTTGAGGCCTTTTGTTTCTTCCCTCTTTCTTTATTTCACTTCAACAAGAACGAACTTCTTCCATTGGAAGTGGTGTGTGTTGGGCAGGAGGATGAAGGCGACAACGGGACCGACGGATGCCTGGAATGGCAGTATGTGCAACCAAGCCACTGATGACTGATGTGTGAGTATACAGTGCAGTAGTTGGATTAGTTGCAACCTGCAGTTACAAGTGTCGCTATAGCACTGACCCAAAAGATGATCGGACAAGCTGTTAGTAGTTGGAGTGTGGTTTAGAAACGAGCAGCAAAATGTGTATCTGCTTCTGAAATTCAGGGATGATGATCTTTTGTGGAGTGGTTAAGAAGCCTCGGTGAAGAAAGTGTTGCTCGCATGTTTATTATGTAAAAAAATTGTTTTGTTTAGTGAGGCATGGCGAGTTATAAAACTCTTGGTAGCATAGGGACTAAACTTGGTTCGATAAAGAAAAACCATAGGGAGTACAACCGCACTTTCACTTTGTATTATCAACAAAGAAACGCTGACGTTTGTTTTATCTAAAAGTATTTCGTTTCCATGTGCATGTATTAGAAAACATATGTGATGGGGTTTTTTTTTTACATGTCCTGTTTTTAGGACGCCGTTCGTCATGATGAAGTTTTCCGGTACAAAAATGTAAAGAAAAACATGATCTCGATGCTCAGCGAATCAGCCTGTTGGGCCAGGTCTAAGTAGGTATAGCACCCAGAGCTAAAAGTTCCCCTTGTGCGTCAATAGAAAAACGCGACAGCAGCCACATCATAAAAAGCCACTAAATTGGTTCGTGCTCTGCGCTGAAAGAAGAGGTGGTGTACGTTTCGAACAAGCTATGCGGATTGTGGATGCACGATCCTAACAACTTTCACTTTAGGATCATCAATCAACGTGGTACCTAGACCATTTTAACTGAGGTTGGAGAATTTCGTGAGGCCAGCTGATAAAGCCACCAAACATAATGCGTGGAAGCAAGCAATTAGAGTACCGACCAGATTAATAGCAGAATCACTCTTAAGCACGCCTCTTTTTCTAGATTTTGCCGTGCACTCAATCATGATGCAATTAAAGGTCAAAGGGTACAGTAACTTTGAATGGAGGATCCAAGGTCACTCACTGTACCGTGCTCTAGCTGGGACATATCGTACCTGTGACTGTAGGAGGGTTGGACACATGCAAAGAAAACATCAAAGCAGCATTGGCAATTCGGCGTCACGGTGAACACCTATTAGAGCAAGCATGTGTCTTCTTATCTGGAGTTTGGAGCACTGACAGCTGGCATATACGTACATCAACGAAAACGACCACGTACTGAGCTGCAGGAGGTAAATAGTTTCGTACAAGCATGTGTTACCATAAAACAAGAGAAGGTGCCGTGTCATGAGTAGAATTCCTTGGTAAACATATCCACATACGCACCTGCAATTGTTAGATCAATCAGCTCCACTGTAGTCTGCTTTTCACAAAAAAAAGGTCCACTGTAGTCTGTAGTATTAACGGATGAAAAAAATGACAAGTCCAGTTATATACGAGCGCTGCAAATACCAGCATATAAACTTGTACTCCTCGCGAATCGGAAACCTTATGGGACCCACCGCCACAAAACAAAACAAACCTGCCGTTAAGATAAAGTGAAAGCAAAGAAAGCTGGCATCGAGCCGTTGGCATGCGACGAGCAGAACATGGGGCCCGCCGCATAAGTCAGCACGCAACACACCACACCACATCGGCACGGCGTGCGCCATGACACGCCATCCCGCTGGTCACACCTACCTTTTTTTTCCTCTAACAAAAAAAAAAACTCGCAACTCAAAACTTAGCATAGGATAATAAAAGTTGTTTACAAACCGGACAATAGCAAGTGGTGCAAATCTGATTCAAAACAGAAATTGAAATGGCACACGCACCTGAGTCGTCCGTACACCATTGTCCCGCCTTCCGCCGACAAAACAAAGGAAAAGGTTAGGTAAATAAGAAACAAAGCACAAGGTCATAGAGAAGGCCATCATTGTTCATTTGGGTGAGACCAAGGGAACAAATATAGATCTACTGCAAATGCAATGCCATCATAATCTCGACTCTTGAATCCATGGAAACTTTTAGTAGCCATTACTGGTAATAACAGCCCATGTCCTGTCCTGCTCTTTAGCAGACAGGCTAGGCATGGCACAAAGGGTAAAGCTGGTGCACTGAAACAAAGTGCAATGATGTACAACACACAGGTGAAAGCTGGAGATTAAAAAGTACAAGGAATTGCTCTGAATCTGAAGCATCAGCATCTCAGGATCGTCATGGACTAGAAAAGTATGTTTCACACAAAATATATGACAATAGCCTCCCCCACCAGGAAAAGATACAAGACCGCCAGACAATTTCAACTCCATCATCAGAGGAGTGAACAATACACATTAAACAATAAGATGAGCTACAAGTGCCACGGAGTATGTGCATAAAATGCATAAAGCTTGCTTGCTCATTCATTCTAACACATTACTGAGTTACTATTTCCAAAGCATCATCTCCAAAAGTTCAATAAATCACCAGAGGCCAAATAGACTGAGTTCTCATCTAAGCAATACAAATATGCATGCAACAGAAAATGGAAACAGAAGACAGCAGAGATGACAAAATAGAAAGGCATTACTATGTACTGATGGAGACAAGATATCAGAACCTCTGGAAACAAAGCCAGTCCATATAATAATAAAAGATATCGAAGAAAAGAATGCAACAAAATTCTAGTATGATGCCTGGGCTTTATAACAGATAAACCTAACAGCCGCCAATATAACAGTCATTACACATTTACACCATCCTTAGTAAAAAAAAAAAAAAGAAACGGCACCATCCTTGCAGGTTGATATTAGCAACAAGCCAACAACCTGCCATAAGATAATTCAAATGCTAATGAGCAAAATGCAAGTTGTTGCCCTGTTAATAAAAGGACTGAAATTTGAACGTCAGCAAGTTTTAAAATAGGTTACAAAGATGATCTAATTAAGCTGAGGGCTTCACTAAAATCAAAATACTGATTCCATGCAGCTCAAGAAGGAAGAGCGAAGAGGCACCTGGACCTAGGCCTGGCAGCTGGCTAAGGCCACAGCCAAGTTTCTTGCATTAATAATGAAGCAAGAAAAGGACGAGTTTTGACTAAATAATACATGAACCCTGAAGCAATTAGAACATTGAAGTTTGCTAGTATAAACAACTTGTTCAAAGTAGTGGCTCTAATAATGAATTTCGCTAGTATAAAGAAGTTCAAACAGGGTATAGATGCATATAGTTTGCACACATGGTATTGTAGCGAAAAAAGAAGACTGTCCGAGAAACAATTACCTCATCTATTTCATAGTACTAGGATTTGATTGCTGTTGTATCTGCTTAAGAAGCGTCGCTGCCAACTGCAATGTCGCTTGAAGGCGCTTTTGAGGATCTCCATCAACTTCTTCCTGGGAGGTTAGTTGCTGGTTAGGTTGCTGGCCAGAAGGAACAGAAGGCTGTACTATGGGAGCATTTGATGTGTGCTGCTGATAGGGCGGAGGACCCTCAGGAAGTGGAGGAACAAATGGTCCCAACGGCATGGAGGAATGAGGGGTACCCACGAGTGCATGCATAGGTGGCATAGCAATAGTATTAGAAAGTATAGGTGCACTGGCTGGAAGTGGAATGGATGGATTTGGTGGTAGTGAGCCTTGTCTTGACGTTGCAGGAACCTGCAATGGCGGCATAGATCGTGGAACAGGCGGCAGAAAGTTCTGGATAGGGATGGGACCAGAGCCAGTAGAGCTGCCTGTCATCATTATAGCATGTCCATGTGGATTTGAATTCTGTAATCCGAATTGTTTGTTTGAGCTGTCTATAGGAACTTCTTTTCCAGGTTGGTTTTGTTGTGAAAGAAGGGCAGTCAATTGCACTAGTTGATCCTGTGGTAGAGATACAGGGAGAAGAGGTTGATTGGATCTACCGACCTCCTGTGATTTAGGCTGCACAAGAGGCCAGGAAATGCTGTTTTCTGCTTCACCTGGTGCATATACGGATGCTGTCACTTTTGACTCTAGTGTCCTGTTATATGCATGTGACATTGCATTCTGAGCCAAGGAACTAAAATTACCAGAATCTGGACCCTGTTCACTAATGTTATTGGACCGTCCTGAGGGTAACATGTTCGGGAGTTGCTGATGCTTGTAATGCGATATACGGCCCATGTGGGAGTCAGATGGTGGCCTTTCTTGTGGTAATAACCGAGAGTCAGCATACAGAGGAGCACTCTCCGGCTTGTACGGAGGAACAAAATCGGCATTTGCTGGGTTATAACTTTCAGCCGATGAACTGATATAATCTGGAGCCTGCGGGAATGCCCGGATATCTGGTGGATTAAGTCTTCCCAGATCCTCTTGACTGTTCACACTCACACCTGCTTTCAGATGACTTGCAGAAGGTGGGGGCCTCTCTCCAGTGATTTGTGATTTGGAGAGCTGTAATCTGGGTTTGACTGCAGAAACTTCAGAATGACTCCAGATATGCTAACTTTTCCTGGCACCCTCAATACTTGCTCAGAGAAATCTGATGGAGGAACAAGAAACAAGGTACTCCTCTCTCCTAGTTTACAAACTGCTGCACGCTGCTTGTCACCAAGATAATTCATGAAGTCGTTATATGCTGCCATGTCCGCATCATTCTCTGGAACAAAAAGACGACCCAGCTGGCAGCAGCTTGATAGTAGTGCTTAGCAAGCATATCCAGATTAGTCCTAGCAGTGTAATTTAGAAACTCAGGCCTGAAAAATACAAAGCAGTAGAGTGAACATCAACAGTCTTTGTGGCTAACCTAGCAATGTTCATATGTAGAATGATGTTAATGGATGAATAGATGTACCTATGATCTCATTATGAACATATGAAAGTATGCAGTGTAGATACTTATCTAGCGGAAACTACAAGTCAAGTGCAATGTGTTATCTAAAGTCTAAAACGTGCTCTGGGGTACCACTCATGAAGGAGAAAGAAGTAAAAATACAAGTGCTTCAAATGATGATGAGACTATTCCCTGATCTGGGTATTGTGTTGTCAACTGTAGCTAAGAGATATAGGGGGAAAACTTACAACATGAAGTTAAGGACTTTCCCAACTGGGAAGCATCGAGCTCGACAAATTGGTGTGCCTCCCTTTGCTATTGTACCGTTCCAGCTCCATTCTTCCTTAAGAGCAGGTTCATGATGTCCAGGAGTCAAGCTATCCAATTCTCCTATAGCAGAACTGTCACAAACATGCCAGGGATCATGTTTATCAATAAGTAGGTTCCTTAAAGGATCACTTTGATGTCTATCATGAATATGAGTAGTCTGGTAAGTTCTATTGTGTAAATCATCTTCTGGCAGATCATTGAGGGGCCTCCTCAGGTAGTCAGGGTAATATTTTCCTTGGCGAAATTCTGAGAAAGAATGTTCGGGTAGTTCAGCATCATGCACCTGATCACCCCTCAGCTTCTTTGTAACTGGGTACAAATCATCTTCAACATCCCAATGATCTTCCAAAGGAAAGGGTCTCCGAGATCGCTCAATAGGAACATTATGCCATGGCGCATCAATCCTGACTGAAGGGCTGTGTCTAAGTTGCTCATAAAATTCCTCAGGCATCCGTCTATCTATATGTGGTTCCCGTATTCTAAAAGGCTCAATGTTAGAAACAGGGCCAAGATCTATTCTGGGTTCCTCATGAAAATAATCATTCCTTCTAAAGCTCACATCATCAGCTTCCCTCAACAATCTATTTGGTCCATAATGTGGCGATGACATGCGGAAATCTCTCGGAGGGCTGTCAAAAGGCTTAGCCCTGGAAAAGGCTTCAAAATCTTGCTCGTAGATTCGTCGAGTACTAGACTGGGGAGAATATGCAGGAATACAGGTTTGTCTCCCAGCTTCTGCTACACCTTCATTCCGTGAAAAGCATATGCTTACTCGTTGATTATTGAAAAGCTTTCCCTGAAGTGCTTCTTTTGCCCTGCAGGCTGCTGAAATACTAGTGTACTGGACAAATGCATATGTACGACCTGGGAATGTTGTTATCCTGAGAATCTCCCCAAACGGCAAAAAGGCTTCCCACAATGCTGCCTCATCTACCTTTAAACCAGGAGGAAAACCTATCCATAATACCTCACTAGGTTCTGTTGACTTATTTCTTTTAGATTTATCAGTTGTTTTTTCAGCACTTGGTTGCTGTTTTCTTCCACGTACAATAGAATGTCGCTCATCAGCATACTGCATGTTTCTGTCATCCATTGAGCTACCCGAAGCCTTGTCCTGTAAATTCAAATACTTCATGTAACCTGGTACCATTTTGTTGTACGTGCAATAGCGCAAATGCAAACAACAAGAGCGCCTGATACACGAAGTTAGAGGGTGGTAGACAAATCAAAACGTCAGTGGTTTTAGTAATGATTATAACATCTGTCTAGACTACAATCTAAAGGTCTGATTGAAAAATAAGCTACAGAAGTCACTCGCAATGCACAAAACACTCGATGTTGTGAGAAACATATTGTTTTCCCTAAAAAGATGAAAATGAGGTTGTTCAATGAACCATCTGATGGCAATCATCACATTTTCAGTTTCATAGCATTCCATAACAAGCCAAAGAAGCATTACGCAAAAGGTAACTATTTATTAATGATTCCATAGAAAATTAAGACCCTGTGAATGGAAATACCAGCGCAAATGCTGAACAATTATCCTAAATATTCCTCAAGCTAACCATTCGAAGGAGACTATTGGTCATTCCAAATTCTTGGCATGCCGTAGTTCCAAATAAGACAGTAGATTTGTCTTTTATCATTACTATAATGAACAAATAAAGCCTGCATACACATTATTTCTTAAAGTTCTCGTGTGTATCTTAGTTCTGACACATCCTTGAAGTTCATGGGGACGGGATATGTCTGGTGGTATAGAGGTCAATGAAATGAAAACAAGAATTTTGGCACACACTGACAGCATGTCCTCGAAGCAAGTTATTGGTTTTACTGAACTGAATTAGGCTAAAAATAGGTATAGCAGAGGTACTTCATAAGTTGTGCATGACTTTTAGGATTATATATCATCAATCTTTTCTCTTTTGGGATTGTTTCAATGCAAGGCCAGATTGATAGAAGAAGTTGCGACAATATCCCCACATTCTAATTCGAACATAACAAATCGAGAAAGCGCCATTGTGATCTGATGATTGTAATGACATGGTATAATCTTGACACGTTGCAATTTAATCACATTGAACCAATCTTGAACATGAGCAAGCTGCTTCTGAGCGCATGTACAAGGAGGTGAGAAGGGAAATCAAATGATATCCTTATCTACGTTGAACATTTTAATAATGTAAATGGAAGGTTCTTCCTGTTTCAAACACCTTGAGCAACATGCCTTTTACAAAAAAGACAGTTAGTTGAGGTGAAGAGCTAATTCAGTCACTTAGTTTTTATTGTTTTTGAGAGCCTATGCAGTCACTTAGTTTCTATTGTTTTCATTTCCGAACAATCACGATGTGTGTTTAGTAGCTTCAATGGCCTGTGCCTTTGTCTGGTTTGCCATTCATGTAACCAGCACTAGCCATGTGGAACTCAATAGTCGGAACCTTTCAGATCAAATGTAGCAAAAGAGTTGAATTGTCTGTAATTTTAGAAAGTGTCCCGGTGTGTTTGCAGAAGGTTCAATTTAGTCTAACATGGTTCCAGCATGACTTGAGTTCCAACGATTTTAGTAACAATAGTTCCATCAGCAATGAATCAGGGCATAAGACTACCATTTGAAAAATACACTGTCCCTACTAATCAAAATATAGTGCTGACCATGGTCATACTTCAACCAGTTACCAACCGTATTGTGATTCTATGACCAATTAGCTGGTGATACATTCCTCAAAAAAAATGATGATAAGGTATGGAGTAGTTAAATAACTATAAGCAAACCATGAGAAAGAAGAGATTTTTTTTTCTACGCTTGATCAGCCAATATACTCATGATTAGTTATGATCTTTCCCCAGGTTTCAAGAGGCTTCTACTGTCACAGTTTTCTGTACTCTAGTATAGGTAAAACCCCTAGTAAAATTGTTTGTGGATGCGACAGAGCAGGTGCAGTTAGCATTAGCAAACAGGTTATAGAGTGCATGTCAGGCTTTGGTGGCAAAAGAAAGAATATAATGACTGTAAATTACAAGAAATAGTAGGTATACACAATTAATGAATTTATAATGAGCAAATACAATATTTAAACAATCTGGGTCTGTGCAGTTAAAGTGTATAGATGCCACAACTTTTGATGTCCACAGCATATGTAAGCTAGTATAACGAGGTAATGCTTTATCCGTAACAGGATTTCAGTGCAATGGAACTTAATTCAAGGTGTGCATTATGCCTCTGGCATGGTTATGGCCTGACAAAAAGGTCCGGGAAAGCTTCATAGTGCCAAGCATTGAAAAAGGAGACTGTGCCAAGGAAATATAATGTGACTATCAATGACATTGGAACACTACAATTGCTGCAAGCCATCTCTGATGCTTCATAAGTAACTTGTATTGCCTATTTGCCTTACATTGGACCGTACAATTTCATCTGATTTATCCTTAAAATTGTCCAGTATCAGGCGTAATAGATATGAAACATCCAAATATGCGATGATCAGACACTGAGGATGGACCGTATTTGATCTTCTAAAAATAAGAATACACTGTATGTCTGAATTACAACGAGATATATCAAGTTTTTTGAGTGGTTGATCCCAAGAAGGATGGCCAGGGAAGTCACATGATAACAATCCTAACAATGTTCATCTGAATTGCCTTGCTTAAGAGTTAGAACATTTGATAACTAAAAGTTGACAATGTATACACTGCGGGAGTGAAATATAAACACCAGTACCCAACGTCCCTTTTTTAGATAAATGAATGAATCATACATTGGTAGGATTAACCACATATAAACATCAGAGAGATTCTCCGCTAGCCAAGAACATGGAATGAAAAATTCTGCTCTACTTTTCTTGCACACGATACAGATAACCATGCTTTGGCCTAATTTTGACTGTGGGTCAAAATCTGTGATTCCTAAACTTGGCACTCAGCTGCCATGAAACTTGACCGTTCTAGTTTCAATCTTCAACATTGCAAGCATGATAAGAGAAGCACAATGTAACAGTGATAGTTTCAACACAAAGGAAGTGCATAAGAAAAAAGGATGCTCAAAACTAACCCCCTTGGAAAACTCGATCCTAACGGGCGCCCCGCCGAGCCGGGCCCCCTGCAGCTCCCGCACAGCCGCTACGGCGTCCTCCTCCCGCAGGAAGCTCACGAAGGCGAAGTTCCGCCCCTGGTCGCGGGCAATGTCCTCCACGTCGCCGCACCGTAGGAACAGCTCCGACAGGTCGGACGCCGTGACGCCCGGCGCCAGGCCGCCGACCCACAGGTGCCGCGACGGCGGCGCGATCCCCCAGCCCGACGCCCGCCGTAGCGGTGGAGGGACCTCATCACGTGCACCGAAATGGTGCCGCCTCTCGTTGCCCCGCGCGCCGCTGAACCTCTCCCGGCCCCCGCCGTGGCCGCGGCGGTCCCTCTCCATCTGTAAGAAGCGATCGCGATGCGTCAGAAAAGCCGCATTTCCCACACGCGCGGAACCTACGGCGTCACATGACAGAGGGAGAGAGATGAACGGGGAGAGGAGAGTACCATTCGCGCTGCGGTGGAGCACCGGCGCCGGCAGCGATTGGGAGGTTAGGGTTTGCGGTTTACTGTTGGACGGGACGGATGAGAGCTCGTATTTTCTTTCTTTGGAGAGATATATTAGTGCACGTCTCCCCTGACTAAAGTACTACAGATCAAGATGAATTTTTAGGAGGGTTTCGTGGATTGAATTATGTAGAATGCCCCCTCAGCCCCACTAGCAACATTTTTGGCAGCCATAATATTTTACTTTTGGAGCTTGATCAGATCTTGAATTCTTTTTTAAGTGACTTGTGAGATTGATGTACAATTGATTAATATAAATTTTAGTTTCATTTGATCATATAAATGGAGAATGATTATATTCTTATCTATTGCATTGTCATGTGAAATTTTTGTCATTCATAGTAATGTATTTTTAAATATTTTTTATAAGTTACTCCCATAGCAACGCACGCGCTAGTAGAAGTCCAGTGTGAAAACGGCAACGGAGGGGTCGAGGAGGGTCGTTGACGTTGCTGCAGGCTGTGAGCCCACGCGGCGGGTCACGGATTTCCCCATCATTTTTCGTAGCATAGATACTAGATAGACACACATGAAAAAATAAGATAATGTAAGTGTGCTTATACAAAATATTATGTACTCCCTAATCACAAGTCCGAACTTTAGAAGTTTTGATAATTCTGGTGGATGTTCATGGCTATCATTCACTGTTGTAGTGATTGTGCAGGTTCATTTAGGTGTTGATTTGTATCTTCCATTTGTCCATGAGCTTAAATCAAATAATGTTGAATTAAATTACAGCTTTGGATAGTTTGGATGATAAGTTTGTTAGGTTATAGCTCGTAGCAACGTACTGAGCATTTCGCTAGTAAAGGAAAGAAGCAATTTATACTCCCTAAATAATTTAGTTTGTCTAATTTACATTCTTAACAAAATCTTGACTCACTTTATAAAGTGTTTGATTTGAAAATCGTAAGATTTACACTCGTAACAAAATCTTGACTCACTTACGAAAGTGTTTGGTTTGAAAATTGTAACGTAAATGAAAACGGAATCCGAATACAATAGAATCAATGATGTGATCAGTGATTACACGTTTTGTTTGGTGAAAAGTGCCACCTCAAGAACACGTCAGGCTAGGATAGCATCCAAAATTTATCCGAGTTGCCGCTGTAATGAATAGTTGACTCTCTCCACGGTTGACGTGATCTCGCTTTCCAGGGCCGGTGCTCGCGACCGGCTGCCTCGTGCCTCGTCGTCGGCCCGCCGCTCTCCTCCTCACCATGGCCGCCACCACCACACCCACGTCGTCGGCTTCATCTCGCCGGCGACAAAAGTGGACCTCTCCAGTGGAGGAGAGCGTGTAGAGCTGCTCTGCTCACTGTTGGAGAGGCTGATGTAAAATAGATTGACGACGAAGCTCTCGAGTCTCTCACGGTATCAGATCTGATTACAGTCATGGAAGGAGGGATTCAGATACGAATAGACCGGTATCCCATTAAGCTGCGTTCGATTACGGTCCACGGCTAAACAAACACGTGTAAGGTATCACATGCCGGAGGTCATCCGATTCTGTTACAAATTGCTGAAACAAACACTTCATAGTTGCTCAAATAATTCAAGTTAATGCAATTTGCTCTTTTATATAGTTTCTCTTTATTATTTTACTTTATACACATCAAATTTGAAGTTCAAATTTTGTATGATAATAGATGATATCAATATCTATGTAAAAGAAAGTTAAAATTTTGTATGATAATAGATGATATCAATCTATGTAAAAGAAAATATTTTTCTAATTTACCTATTTTTGTGTATAATTTTAGAACAGTGTAGTTAAAATAATATTAGATGCTATTAAACTGTAAAGAATATGCTTAAAATATATTACATTTTTTAACATGAGATTCTATAAAAATTACTGACGTGTAAATTTAAGCATTAAAATCAAATCACAAAAATATAAATAAAAAGACAAATTGTATTGTCTGTAGTAGCAAATAATGTCCGTCATTGTCTTTTTTTTTAAAAAAAAGAACTAATCGATTTTCAGTGAAACCACTACTAATAATAAGCATCGAAATCGCAGGTAATCTAATGTTGAGCAAATCAACCAAATTAATTTTTGCGTCGAAATAACACAACAGCAGTTCTTTTTGTGTAAAGTAATGGCCATTAGTTTTGAACTATATAATGGCCACTAAGCTTAGAACAGTCTGTAAGTACACTAATAATAAATTATGATTAATTCCACAAGATGTGACCACGAGAAGAATCCTAACCTAGCTAATAGTAGTGTAAGTATAGTGATGAAAATAAGTATAAGCTCGTGCTTATATATATACGCACACCGTCCCCTGCTGCACATTTATCCAAGAACTAACCAGCAGAGCAACAAGCCACGTACGAGATTGAGGAATACTACTTCAATACCAGTTCTAGCAGCTACAACCTATCGACAGCTTGTTCTACCAAGAGCAGCGTTTTTGCGAACCTGACAACGTCCTATGCCCGGCAGCTGAATGACGCGTCCACCCTGTCTTCATCATGTTCGCGCTCACGGCCGTCTTCTTCATCCTGAACCTCTTGAGCCGGCTCTCCGACGTGAGCGCCATCCTGGACCCGAAGGTCCGCGTGGGCCTCACCTCGGCGCTCTCGCTCTTCCTCCCCGTCATGTCGTACCTCTTCTCGGAGGCCAAGAACAACGGCGGCACCGACGACGACCCCGGCTCCAGGACCGATCGAGCTCCCGCAGAGGGCCCGGTTCATCCTCATCTGGATGCTCCTGGTGGAGCTCCTCCAGTCGGTGGAGGTGATCCTGTGGCTCGGCAGCCTCGTCTTGTCCAACCTCCAGGCAACCGGCAGGAAAGACATGACCGGCATCTTGTGGATCCTCTGCGCATCCAAGCTAGTGCAGAGGATCGCCTTCACCGAGTTCGGGAAACGGTCCCTGGCCTTCGGCAAGAACGCCAGGCTCATCACCTCCTACATGGCCCAGGTGCTAGAAAACGACGACGACGGGGAGGAGCCATCATTGAGGACGTGCAAGTACGCTGTCATGGGCGAAGAGAAGCTAGTTGAGGCCACCCCGAGTGGCTACTACAGGCGTCAACAAGACGGCGGCAATGATAATAACGTCGTCGCCACCGTCGGCAGAATCTGGGAGGCCGCCCCTCTCCTCGATCGATTCCCTCGACGGAGACAAGCGGTTGAGGAGGCTGTGCCTGCGCCTGTCCTTCTCCCTCTTCAAGCTGCTCCGCCGGAGGTTCGATCATCACCTGCCGGCGGCGCTGCCCGCGGCGGAGACCCGGAGCTACCGGCAGATCATGTCCAGAGAGAGCCCTGCACGACGACAATCACGGAGGAGGAGGCCTTGTTGGACGTGACAAACGACGAGCTGCGCTTCCTGTGCGAGTACTACCACTCGATCCGTGGTCCCCGTTGGTGGTCCTCGCCAGCCCCTTCTTCCTCCTCGCCAACTACTTCCTCGCCCCGCTCGTGGTGTGGGTGCTGTGCTTCGTGCTCATCGTCCTGTGCAGCAACGGCGACGTCGCCTTCGCCTTCCGCAGCATAAAGCGGGACAACTACTTGGCATTCTTCCGTGCCTGCCGCACCCAAGGAATACATCATGTGTCTGATGAATCAGGTTCCTGCGCCGTTTGTGAAGCTCCTGGTGGACCTGCACCGTCAATAATGGCCATTAGTTGCGCGTGTCCCACTTGATCGACTTTCGGAGTTCGCTTGTCTACGTTTACTTCTCAAACTATTTGTCATGTAAAAAAGATTAACATGCAGGCTTTCGTAGGGGGTGACAGTGTTGTGTGCTTGTACGCGCGAGGGCATATTCTACATTACTTTTTTCCAAGAGAAATCAAAGAGAATAAGATGCTCCAGACAGTTGTTACAATGGCTAAAATGTGAGGACCCAAATTTCACCAACGTGAAATCCGAGCCCTTTGTACCTCATTGCCACTCCTAGGAGTGTGGCACGTACATCCAACACAAATTAGTGCAGAAAAACCATAAATAAAGGAAATAACAAGGCAAGATAATAGATTCTCCAAGTACATTATTATTATGCATAAGTCTCAATCTCAAGAGTACAAGAGCGTGGCACGCAGGCCATCACGAAATGAAAGTAAGAAACTAGCGGAAGCGAAGCGGAAGCAACTCGATGATGATCGTCGATGAAGTCCATACCCACAAGCAACTCGAGTGTAGGCGAGACCGTCACTCCTCTCCGTCGGCTCCCTCAGCTGGCGCGGTCGGCTCCTCGAGCAACGGCGTCCGAAAAGCAAAGTGGAAAGCCGTGAGTACATAGAGTACTCAGCAAGCCGCAAACTAACTACCAACAATGTATGCATGTTGGGATAGTTCAAGGAAAGACAAGGGCTAGCACCTAAAGCATTATTCCTCAAGTCTATGTGAATCACATTTTATTATTAGTCAAATTTTATAAGTGGCCTTGCAGGAAACAACACAATCCTGCAAGGGTCAAGTTTTATGTCCAGACACACCTCCACTGGACCACAGCTCGAAGCCGGAAGTAAAACACCTATCGGAGGGGAGAAGTAGTAAATGCTAATCAAGTGGATTTCTCCGAGTACTGCCCATACTTTGGGCTAGACTATACGTATAGATTTATATATCTCTGCGAGAGAGTAAGCAAGCTGTACCCACGCGAAGAGGTACTCAAACAAAAGATCACCGTCGTGGCCCAAGCAAAGCAACACTCACAAGATCACTACTCAAAGCATCGAATGGGTGGCGCCCGTCCCTCGAGTCCGGGATCCTCTAACCACAACATAGGAAAAGAAGGGCTCGAAGGGTGTGACAAGGCGTACCACAAGCCGGGTGGGATATCCTCCGCTCGCGGGTCGAGACAAACGCTCCAACACCCGTTACCACTAATCTCTACACCACGACGGGCCACCCATTCCTCCGCTAAGTATCATGATCCAGCCCGCCCATACAAGTCACGTGGTATGCTAGTAAGACCAAGAGAGGCATACGCACAAGAACCGGTCCTTAAGGCTGCCGGAGCGAGTCACCAACCCTCTCCTCAAAATAACGGTCTCAACAACGAGTGTCACCACACAGGGGTCCCATAGCCCAAGACCCCTACACAAGCTGTACCCGCAACGGTACTCTCCAAGTAGAGACTCCCCGAAGTCTCCCGAGCACCTAACCACCTACACACTCGCCCCCGCAAAAGGTCCTACAGGGTATCTAGTACGGAAACTCGACACCTAAGAAACACCTACAATTTATTTTACACAAAAACATGTATAGCCATCATGGGGTTCAATTAAGCAACTAAGCAACATACTAAGCATGCGAGTAACGAGTAGAACAACCTATGGCAAACGGTGGCAAGGATGGCATAATATGGCATAGGTAAACTACAAGTGAAAGTATCCATTAATCATGCATGGTTCAATTTAATGCAAGTACTAACTAGGAACAAGAATGGTCAAGGATTGCGGCTTGCCCGGATAAGGCTGCTCCTAGGCCGGGTCGGGGTACTCGTACGGCTGGTCCGGCGGAAACTCCTCAAACTGCGGCTCGGACGGGAACTCCTCGGCACCCTCCGACGGACGGATCGCGAAACGAGGGGTTAGGCACGCTTATCGAGACAATAGGAAAAGGTACGGAAATAACGACGGAAATTACGGTACTAGAATATGACCAAAAGCTACACTAACGCGTAGAGAACGTCGCTACGAGTCCAACGCAACCGACCGCGTATTTTTCCGACGCTCCAGGAAAAAGATATGAATTTCCAAAGATAAATGAATTATGGAAATTCAGGAAAATCCAATAAAAGAAATGGAATATTCTCTGGAATATTCCCCGACACGTGGGCACCACGTCGGCGCCACGTCGATGCCACGCCGGCGCCACGCAGACCAAAATCTCTACACGTCGGCACCACGTGGCAATTCCTCCGCCACGTGGTCGCCACGTTGTCGCCACGCGAGACGACACATCGGCGCCACGTTGGTATAAATTCCGCCACGGTGACGCCACGTCGGCAGAAAATCGGGACACGCAAGCAGCGACCACCTCGCCACCTCGGCTGCCACCTAGACGCCACGCCGGCTTCACCGGAGAGGGCGGCGCCGCTCCGGCTCCGCCACGGGGCTGCCGGACTTGGCTCTTCCGGCGCTACGGCTCGCCGCGGGCCACGCCAAGGGCACCGAGCATGCTCCCCGCACTCCCGCGCTTCGCCGATGCGGTCGCGAGGACCAGCACCCATCGACGTCACGCGCGGGCTCGCCGGAGATAACACGGCGGCGGGTGAAGAAGGGAAAACTACACGAGTGCGAATTTCTCCGCTTTAAACATACCGGTGGAAGCTCATGTTGCAAGGAGTAACACCGGACCCTTGTTCACCCGAAACGACGGCCGGAGACCCGCCGGCGGTGAGAACCGCGGCGGCGGCCATGGCGGCTCCATCGCAAACCCACAAGCACTCGCCTTTCTCCACAAAGGACGCGCGCATGAGCTACGAGAGGGACAAGGGAAGCTATCCGACCGACAAAAAGAGCTTGAGCTCGCCTCTAGCGACGAGCTCACCGGCGTCCATGGAGACGCGGTGGCGGAAATCGATGATAGTGGCCAATTCGTCACCAAACAATGGGGAAAGGAAGGGGAATCAACGCGGCAACTCACCAGCTAGCTTGCGCAAGGCTTGGACGGAAGGGAGACGGTCTCACGATGACGGGCGACGACGGACGATGGCGGCGGACGACGCGGCCGCGACGGGAAGAGGCGGTGACCACGCGAAGGTCCGTTCAGCTGCTGCCACGGAACACCAAGGGAGCACTTAGGGCCGAGAGCTAGAGCGAACGACGGAGATCCAAGAACGCGACTTGAGCGGGGCGGAGACTCACCGGCGACGACGAACGGTGGCGAAGACGACGGCCGCGAGCAAACTTCTCGTGCGCCGCACTTCCTCTCCAAAGCCTCTCTCGCGAAGCCGGGGTATGGGCGGAATCGGGGCTTCACGCCGCGCACGGGAGACGCCAAGCGCACGGTTAGCGAAGAGGTCCGTCCATGGCGGCGATGGAAACCGCGACGCGGCGGGCGCTAGGGTTTGAGGAAGGGAGAAACGGACGGCGGCGCAGGGGGTTTTGAAGATGGAAAAGCGAGGCCGGGGTGGTTGGCGCGGGCCCGGCGGTTGCGGCGGCGCAAAACGACGCCCGTCCGAGGTGTCATCCGCAGGGCGCTCGGTGCTCGGGAGGTGAGCTGGAAAGGAAGAAGAAGATGCTCCTGTTGACGCTCGGGTCGGGCCGATCCGGGCTGCGGGGAAAGAGAAAAGGGAATGGGTCGGCGGAGAAGATTCGGCCCATGGCGCCGGTTTTCAAATAAATGCTTTTCGATTTTTGTTTGGTTTAACTCTCCACCGAAACATGTTCAAATATACTCCAAATCGATTCAAACTTCGTCCAAATTCAAGTAGTTTTATTACACAATTCCGAGTACAATGTTTGGGTCATTACGGACTCCCCCTTACAAGAATCTCGTCCTCGAGATTTCACTCCTCATCCTCGAACAAGTGAGGGAAGTCCTTCCTCAAGTTATCCTCCATCTCCCAAGTAGCCTCTCGCTCGGTGTGGTTACTCCACAACACCTTGCGGAACTTGATCTTGCGGCTCCGTGTTTCCTTGAAAGCCACATCCAAGATCTTGACAGGATACTCCAAGTACTCAAGACTCGTCTCGTAGATCCAACACCTCCGGTGCAACCTCGCTCCTCCGGCACACGAAGACACTTCTTGAGCTCGTGAAACATGGAACACATCATGCACTCCGGCAAGGTGTCCCGAGCAACTCAAGCCGGTAGGCGAGATCTCCAATCCTCCTCACCACACGAAAAGGTCCAACAAACCTTGATGCCAACTTGCCACGCACGTGGAATCTGCGAGTCCCACGAAGTGGAGAGACCTTGAGATAGACATAGTCCTCAACAAAGAACTCTAAAGGTCTCCTCCTCTTATCCGCATAGCTCTTCCGCTCGCTCCGAGCAACTCGGTCTCACTTGCTCAACCTTTTCCTCGACCTCTCTCACAAGATCCGGTCCATAGAAAGACCTCTCTCCAACTTCGCCCACATGAGAGGTGTCCTGCACTTCCTTCCATACAAGAGCTCATTGGGTGACATCTTGATGCTTGCCCGATAGAAGATAGGGAACGTAAGGAAACGAGATTGAAGGAAGTTAAAAGATAATGAGAAGAAGACAACTAGATACTTGCCCGGTAGCTGTTGTTGTAAGAGAACTCAACAAACGACAGGCTCTCCTCCCAATTCTTGCTTGTAGGTGAGCACACAAGCTCTCAACATATCCTCCAAGGTCCGATTCAGCCGCTCTGTCCGACCATCCGATCGAGGGTGATAAGCTGTGCTAAAGTCCAAGTGAGTGCCCATAGCTGCATGCAAACTCCTCCGAACTTAGACACAAGCGAGAACCACGATCCGAAACAATAGTGAGAGGTGCCCCATGTAGTCTCGGAATGTTATCAATGTACAGACTTGGCAAGCTTCTCCACACGGTAGTCCGTCCGACAGCTACTGAAGTGAGCGGCCTTGGAGAACCGATCCACAATCACCCGGATGGAATCATGACCCTTCGGCGTGCGAGGTAGTCCAACAATGAAATCCATGCTGATGTTCTCCCATTTCCACATAGGAATCTCAAGAGGCTTGAGCAAACCGGGCGGCTTCCGATGCTCCGCCTTGACCCTCCCGCAAATGTCACACATCCCCACAAACCGAGCAATGTCCCTCTTCATGCCTTCCCATCGGAACTCGGTGCGGAGATCCTCATACATCTTTGTGTTCCCCGGGTGGATCGAGTAGCGAGAACAGTGAGCCTCTCGCAAGATCTCATCTCGAATCCCTGCACCTCCAAGAACCACAATCCGATCCTTGTACCAAAGTACACCATCGCTCGTCCACTCGAACCCAGGTGCCTTATCCTCCTTTATCCTTCCCTTGATTGACTCCACAAGACTGTCAACCTTCTCGCCTCTCTCCGATCCGATCTCCAAGTAGACTCGTGATCCTCAACTCATAGAGATAGCCCTCGGGAATGAGCTCCACTCCATCCCTCATCATCTCCTCAAACACCTCCGATCGACTCGTCATGAGAGAAGTGCAATAGGCCTTGCGACTCGGCGCATCCGCAACAACATTAGCCTTGCCAGGATGGTAGCTAATGCTCGGATCATAGTCCTTGATCAACTCAAGCCATCTCCTCTCGCCTCATGTTCAGCTCCGATCGCGTGAAGATATACTTGAGGCTCTTGTGATCCGTGAAAATCTCACATCTACCACCGATGAGATAGTGCCTCCAAATCTTCAAAGCATGAACCACTGCTGCAAGCTCAAGATCATGAGTGGGGTAATGCTTCTCATGAGTCTTCAACCGCCTCGAAGCATAAGCCACAACCTTCCCGTTCCGCATGAGCACACAACCAATCCCCTGAGTGGAGGCATCACAAGTACACCCGGAAGTCCTCACTAAGATCCGGCAAGGTGAGCACAGGTGCGGTGGTCAATCTAGTCTTGAGCTCCCGAAAGCTCCTCTCTCGCTCCGGGGTCCACTCAAAGGTAACCTTATCCCGCAAGAGCTCCGTCATGGGACGAGCTATCCGAGAGAAATCCTCAACAAAGCGACGGTAGTAACCAGCCATTCCCAAGAAACTCCTCACATCCTTGACACACTGCGGTGACTTCCAACTCACAACCGTCCGCACCTTTCCAGGATCCACACACACTCCCTCAGCACCGATGACATGCCCTAGGAAAGCCACTTCCTCAAGCCGAACTTGCACTTGCTCGAACTTGGCATACAACCGATTTGCCTTCAACCTCTCCAAGACAACCCTCAAGTGATCTCGCATGCTCTTCGGCGGACTTCGAGTACACAAGAATGTCGTCAATAAAAACCACCACAAACTTATCCAACTCTGCCATGAAGACCTTGTTCATCATGTTCATGAAGTAGGGAGGGGCATTAGTCAAGCCAAAGGAAGCAACAGTGAACTCAAACTGCCCATACCCGTCCGGAAATAGATAAGAGGTAAAATTCAAGGAGGGGCGATCCGGCATGATAGATAGCAACGGAATTGACAAGGCGGTAACGAAGATCCATACCTACTCACGAAGGCAGTCTTAGGAATGTCGCTCTCTCGGATTTTCATTTGATGATAACCGGATCTCAAATCAATGGAAGAGAAGTACTTTGCACCCTTCGACTGATCAAACAAATCATCAATCCTCGGCAAGGGGTACTTATTCTTGATGGTGACCTCGTTCAAGGAACGATAGTCAACACACATCCTGTCAGTACCATCCTTCTTCTTCACAAACAAAACAGGGGATCCCCAAGGTGAGACACTTGGGCGAATAAACCCCTTACTCAACAAATCATCAATCTCCTGCTTCAACAACACCAACTCATCGGAAGACATGCGATACGGCCTCTTAGCAATAGGGGCCGTGCCGGAAGAAGATCAATCACAAACTCGACATCCCGATCTGGAGGATGCCCCGGCAAATCATCGGGAAAGACCTCGGGATACTCACAAACCACGGGTATCTGCTCAAGTGACAACCCCCGCAAGTGACAAAGCTGTGTCGGCAACTTAGGAGCAACCGGTGTGAAACACACGACCACTCCTCGGTGGTTCACCAAGGTTACAATCCTCTCATCACAATAAATCACCCCCTTATTCCTTGTCAACCAATCCATCCCAAGAATCACCTCAATCCCGGAAGACGGCAAGAGCCAAATCAGCCAAGAACGGAACACCCTCAATCAAGATCCGAACTCGACGGCAACCCGTCACACACTTTGAAGCACCAAGTGGAGAAATAGCGAGCACGGGAAAATCGAGCAAGACGACAGGAATCTTAAGCTTCGCAACGAACGCAGAAAACACGAACGATCTAGTCGCACCGATATCGAAAAAACGAAGCTAAACATGAGTTAACCAAAAACTCACCAAGGACGACGTCCGGTGCTCGCTGTGCATCCTCAACGAGTGAGGTGGTGAAGTATAGCACGAGAGGCACTCTGCTGCAGCTGCTGTCTGGCTGCTCGATCGCACAGGACGTGGGGCACTGCGGAACCGCTGCTGCTGCGGCGGCCGTATCTGCTGGCTCGGGTGTAGTGTAGGTAGTAGAAGCTCTCGACCCATGTTGGGACACGCGTAGTACTTGTGTCCCGGCTGCCCACACCGGAAGCACCTGTTGGGGGCATCCCATCGCTCGGGGCCTCCAACCCGACTGCCGTGGTGCTTGGAGCACGCCGGTACTCGCCGACCCTGCGGTGCGAATCGCCTCGCCTCGAGCCGCCAAACTGCGCAGAATCGCCAAACCGCCTCGTGGTGGGCGAGTGAACTCGCTGCTGCTGCCCACCAAACCTCGGCCTCTGCTGTCCTCCGGAGCGGTCCAGCTGCCCTCCGGTCCTCTTGTGTGCCTCAACCCTCCTGATCTTCTCGATGTTGTCCTCAACCTCAATAGCCTTGTCCACTAGCTCCTTCGGGGTAGAGCACCCTGCCACATGGTGACCAATCTCGGCCTTGAGACCCCGCTTGAAGTAATAGATCTTATCCTGCTCGGTGGACACGTCACGAGGTGAGTAGCGGGACAGCTCGATCCACTCGTGGTAGTACTCGAGCACACCCATAGATCCCATCTTCAAGTTACGGAACTCGTCCGCCTTCCCGTCCATCACTCCCTTGGGGATGTGCTCGAGCTCGAACTCCTGCTCAAACTCATCCCAAGAGATACTCGTCCATCCCAAGAGATACGTAAGTGTCCCACCACGCGCTAGCTGCGCCTCCGAGCAAGTAAGTAGCAAGTGACACACACTCGGCGTCGGTGCAATCCATCATCACTAGCTGCTTGGACACCGTCTCGAGCCAGCTGTCGGCGTCCGGAGGGTCGGTGCGGTAAGAGAACGTCTCGAGCTGAAGCCTGCGGAAGGCCTCCTTCCTCGGGTCCGACCGACTGCGGCCTGCGAAGTGCTGCGGCCGCTCGCTGGGGAACCCGCTCCTGGTGCTGCTGTTGCTCGCTGCTGCAGCATCCGCATCGGACCTCCCAAGATGTTGGTCTGCACAGCCATCACCTCGGCAAGAGTCCGAGCGGGGGTGGCGGTGGCACCTCCTGCCGCTCGGCGCCCTCCTCGCTGTCCTGGTGCCTCCTGCTCGGCACCCTCTCGCCTCTCCAGCTGCGGGATCCGGTGGTGCCTCTCCACCGCGACCACACCCTCTGCCACAAGCACCCACAGCTCCTCCTCCACGGCCACGGCCTCTCGCACCGCGGCCTCGCGCAGCTGCTGCGGGCGCGGCACGACCTCCGCCACGACCACGACCACGCCCACGACCTGCGGGGGCTGGTCGTCCACCTCCATCACGGCCTGCTCGAACCGCACGTGTAGACCCCTTCCTCTCGGCATCCGTTAACAAGGCACAATTCCAACGATTAGTACGGGTTATCCAACACTTTCTTCAAATCTTGAAAGAATCTTCATGAGTAACAGAATAGTATGCAAATCATATATCCATGCAAACACAACAAAGTCATCATCCATTCGGTCATATCTTACGTTAAGAACTTTAAACGATGAGACAGATTTCAAAGTTTGATGAAAGGAGTTTAGCAGATTAGAGAGCTAGATCATGTCCTTATGGTTACGTCCAGTTTCTACGGGTCTCGTTCCTACGAGTCAAGTATGGCTCGATACCAACCGTGAGGACCCAAATTTCACCAACGTGAAATCCGAGCCCTTTGTACCTCATTGCCACTCCCGGGAGTGTGGCACGTACATCCAACACAAGTTAGTGCAGAAAAACCATAAATAAAGGAAATAACAAGGCAAGATAATAGATTCTCCAAGTACATTATTATTATGCATAAGTCTCAATCTCAAGAGTACAAGAGCGTGGCACGCGAGCCATCGCGAAATGAAAGTAAGAAACTAGCGGAAGCGAAGCGGAAGCAACTCGATGATGATCGTCGATGAAGTCCATACCCACAAGCAACTCGAGTGTAGGCGAGACCGTCACTCCTCTCCGTCGGCTCCCTCGACTGGCGCGGTCGGCTCCTCGACGAACGGCGTCCGAAAAGCAAAGTGGAAAGCCGTGAGTACATAGAGTACTCGGCAAGCCGCAAACTACCTAGCAACAATGTATGCATGTTGGGATAGTTCAAGGAAAGGCAAGGGCTAGCACCTAAAGCATTATTCCTCAAGTCTATGTGAATCACATTTTATTATTAGTCAAATTTTATAAGTGGCCTTGCGAGAAAACAACACAATCCTGCAAGGGTCAAGTTTTATGTCCAGACACACCTCCACCGGACCACGGCTCGAAGCCGGAAGTAAAACACCTATCGGAGGGGAGAAGTAGTATATGCTAATCAAGTGGATTTTTCTCGGTAGTGCCCATACTTTGTGCTAGACTATACGTATAGATTTATATATCTCTGCAGAGAGTAAGCAAGCTGTACCCACGCGAAGAGGTACTCAAACAAAAGATCACCGTCGTGGCCCAAGCAAAGCAACACTCACAAGATCACTACTCAAAGCATCGAATGGGTGGCGCCCGTCCCTCAGTGTCCGGGATCCTCTAACCACAACATAGGAAAAGAAGGGCTCGAAGGGTGTGACAAGGCGTACCACGGGTCGGGTGGGATATCCTCTCGCTCGCGGGTCGAGACAAACGCTCCAACACCCGCTACCACTAATCTCTACACCACGGCGGACCACCCATTCCACCGCTATGTATCATGATCCAGCCCGCCCATACAAGTCACGTGGTATGCTAGTAAGACCAAGAGAGGCATACGCATAAGAACCGGTCCTTAAGCTGCCGGGGCGAGTCACCAACCCTCTCCTCAAAACAACGAGTCTCAACAACAGTGTCACCACACAGGGGTCCCATAGCCCAAGACCCCTACACAACTGTACCCGTAACGGTACTCTCCAAGTAGAGACTCCCCGAAGTCTCCCAGACACCTAACCACTTACACACTCGCCCCGCAAAAGGTCCTACAGGGTATCTAGTACGAAACTCGACACCTAAGAAACACCTACAATTTATTTTACACAAAAACATGTATAGTCATCATGGGGTTCAATTAAGCAACTAAGCAACATACTAAGCATGCGAGTAACAGTAGAACAACCTATGGCAAACGGTGGCAAGGATGACATAATATGGCATAGGTAAACTACAAGTGCAAGTATCCATTAATCATGCATGGTTCAATTTAATGCAAGTACTAAATAGGAACAAGAGTGGTCAAGGATTGCGGCTTGCCCGGATAAGGTCTGCTCCCGGACCGGGTCGGGGTACTCGTACGGCTGCTTCGGCGGAAACTCCTCAAACTGCGGCTCGGACGGGAACTCCTCGGCACCCTCCGACGGACGGATCGCGAAACAGGGGTTAGGCACGCTTATCGAGACAATAGGAAAAAGTACGGAAATAACGACGGAAATTACGGTACTAGAATATGACCAAAAGCTACACTAACGCGTAGAGAACGTCGCTACGAGTCCAACACAACCGACCGCGTACTTTTCCGACGCTCCAGGAAAAAGATATGAATTTCCAAAGATAAATGAATTATGGAAATTCAGGAAAATTCAATAAAAGAAATGGAATGTTCTCTCGGAATATTCTCCGACACGTGGGCACCACGTCGGCGCCACGTCGATGCCACGCCGGCGCCACGCAGACCAAAATCTCTACACGTCGGCACCACGTGGCAATTCTTCGCCACGTGGTCGCCACGTTGTCGCCACGCAGGACGACACATCAGCACCACGTTGGTATAAATTCCGCCACGGTGACGCCACGTCGGCAGAAAATCGGGACACGCAAGCAGCGACCACCTCGCCACCTCGGCTGCCACCTAGACGCCACGCCGGCTTCACCGGAGAGGGCGGCGCCGCTCCGGCTCCGCCACGGGGCTGCCGGACTTGGCTCTTCCGGCGCTACGGCTCGCCGCGGGCCACGCCAAGGGCACCGAGCATGCTCCCCGCACTCCGCGCTTCGCCGACGCGGTCGCGAGGACCGAGCACCCATCGACGTCACGCGCGGGCTCGCCGGAGATAACACGGCGGCGGGTGAAGAAGGGGAAAACTACACGAGTGCGAATTTCTCCGCTTTAAACATACCAGGTGGAAGCTCATGTTGCAAGGAGTAACACCGGACCCTTGTTCACTCGAAACGACGGCCGGAGACCCGCCGGCGGTGAAAACCGCGGCGGCGGCCATGGCGGCTCCATCGCAAACCCACAAGCACTCGCCTTTCTCCACAAAGGACGCGCGCATGAGCTACGGAGGGACAAGGGAAGCTATCCGACCGACAAAAAGAGCTTGAGCTCGCCTCTAGCGACGAGCTCACGAGCGTCCATGGAGACGCGGTGGCGGAAATCGACGATAGTGGCCAATTCGTCACCAAATAAAGGGGAAAGGAAGGGGAATCAACGCGGCAACTCACCAGCTAGCTTGCGCAAGGCTTGGACGGAAGGGAGACGGTCTCACGATGACGGGCGACGACGGACGATGGCGGCGGACGACGCGGCCGCGACGGGAAGAGGCGGTGACCACGCGAAGGTCCGTTCAGCCGCCGCCACGAACACCAAGGGAGCACTTAGGGCCGAGAGCTAGAGCGAACGACGGAGATCCAAGAACGCGACTTGAGCGGGCGGAGACTCACCGGCGACGACGAACGGTGGCGAAGACGACGGCCGCAAGCAAACTTCTCGTGCGCCGCACTTCCTCTCCAAAGCCTCTCTCGCGAAGCCGGGGGTATGGGCGGAATCGGGGCTTCACGCCGCGCACGGGAGACGCCAAGCGCACGGTTAGCGAAGAGGTCCGTCCATGGCGGCGATGGAAACCGCGACGCGGCGGGCGCTAGGGTTTGAGGAAGGGAGAAACGGACGGCGGCGCAGGGGGTTTTGAAGACGGAAAGCGAGGCCGGGGTGGTTGGCGCGGGCCCGGCGGTTGCGGCGGCGCAAAACGACGCCCGTCCGAGGTGTCATCCGCAGGGCGCTCGGTGCTCGGGAGGTGAGCTGGAAAGGAAGAAGAAGATGCTCCTGTTGACGCTCGGGTCGGGCCGGTCCGGGCTGCGGGGAAAGAGAAAAGGGAATGGGCCGGCGGAGAAGATTCGGCCCATGGCGCCGGTTTTCAAATAAATGCTTTTCGATTTTTGTTTGGTTTAACTCTCCACCGAAACAAGTTCAAATATACTCCAAATCGATTCAAACTTCGTCCAAATTCAAGTAGTTTTATTACACAATTCCGAGTACAATGTTTGGGCTGTTACATAAAATCTGACTCTAACATAAGTCTTAATCACTCTGGCAGAAGAAAAACACGAGCCGCAAACTTCTTTATCATCCCGACCAATGATCATGAGGGGAATAAAATTTAGAACCAGTGCTTTTCTACAGATTTAGAAATGAATCGCAAAAATAAGGCATGACCACTGCTGTCTACAAAGTATGTACTACTTCTTTCCGTTTTTCCGTGTCTTGGTGGCGAGGACGCCGAGGAGCCGGGGCTGCGGCTTGAGCGTGACTCCAGATGATAGTCAGCAAAGCCCAAGGGCTAAGTTTGGCACACGCACATGTGTTTTGCTCGGCAATGGTTTGGGCTGCCTCGTGCTGGCCCTCCCACACATCAGATCATTGGGCCAACAAGCAGTCCATGCTGCTACTTCTCCATAAAGTCGCGATGCGCAGTGGGTACTTGAACCTAAAGCTTCGATTGTCCTAAGTCCATAGTTGGGCCTCCATAAAAAAAGTCATAGTTGGGCCTGATAAGCCCAACCCTTGAGCTATCATGACTTGAATTCCATCCGGCCCAATAAGTTTTCCTGTTGGGTCTACCGATAGTGATCCACACACCAGAAACTTGCTCCTTGTTTTTCTTTATTTATCCGGTAGCATGATGACGTCCTGATGTAGACATGAGCATGTGCCAGACAATATTTTGCACGCAAGTAGCACGCTAGAAAATGGAAAAGAAACCTAATCAACTGGAGAGGAGGCGCCCATCAGTCTCGTTCAGGTTGAGCCCTCACATGTTATGCCATCCACTAGCTTTTATTTTACGAAAACGAAATCGGATTGTTTATTTCGTTCCGATTACCAAATCGGCCTCACCAAACAACACACGCAGAGGGACAGAGGAGTGAGAAGCGCAAGTACAACAGCCAAAAGGAAAAGGGACCTAAAATTTCCATGCCCCAATGATTGTGCAGTCACCACACACCAAGGATTCATTCTACTCCAACCAAAGGAGATAAAGAAACCATTTCTTTTTTGTTTTGCCGCAGTTGTTTAATCTCAGAGACGATGATGACGCTAGGACTAACCAGATATTTAAGTGCGATGTAATTTTCCATCAACAGAGGAAAAGGACAGTGCTCTGCACTAATAAGCGTCATTATATGGCCACTAATGTAATGTGAGGCTTCGCTCGAGCTTCAGCCACCAGCCAGACCAGAGAGAGAGAGAGAGAGCTTCACATTTCACGAGAGAGGAGAGAGAAGGGAGAGGAATCTCTCAATCACTGCCAGTGGAAAGCGGCAGTAGGAGCAGAAGGGAAGCAAGAACAGGCAACAAAGAGAGGGAGAAAGAAAGCCGAGGGACTTTTCGTTGGATTGGATCCTTCGCTTTTGCGGGGGAACAAGGAGCAGCAGGAGGAGATGTTCCCGCCTGGCCTGATCCACCACCGCCCGGACGGCCCCGCGCCCGGCGACGCGCCGCCGCGGTCCGGTCCCGGCGGCGGGCCGAGCCTGGTGTTGACGGCGGACCCCAAGCCCAGGCTGCGGTGGACGGCCGACCTCCACGAGCGCTTCGTCGACGCCGTCGCCCAGCTAGGCGGGCCCGAGAGTGAGCCACTCTCCTCCTCACCGTCTCTTTAATCTTGATGCTTTCCGGTACCTGAGCTCGGCATTGGAGAGCAATGCCTAGTCGTTGGTTGGGTGGTGCTTCCATGGGTTTTCTCCGTGCTCTTCCCAAGGGTAGGGGATTCGCGCGCCGCGCTGCAGGTTCTTGCTGTTTCCTAGCGAGGGTTTGCTTATTCGAATGGCCGAATGGGGACGCTTTGCTTGCGCGGAGATCATAGGAAATCTTGGACGGTTTCCCTGCTCAAGGTGTGATTCCAGTCCCCGAGCCCGTTTGCGCTTAGGATTTTAGATTTAGCCCATTCTAACGAGGATAGGCATTGGGCATGCATGAATGAGTTCTAGGCTTTTAGCTGTTCAGTCATGCTTTGGAGATGGGATGTAATGGGATTCTCCAGGGATACGCGATGGATTTTCAGCAGTATTACGGCGGTGGCCTGTTATGAATTCTTGATGACAACATTGTTATATTGGCATCGTGCATTTGCATTAAATGTTGATTGTTGGTGCTGGTAGCACCTTTTCTTTGATTACTTGTTAGCATATTTGCAGCTTTCGAGGCTTTCTAGTTTCTAGAGGCTCGTTGGCTTCATAGTGGTCATGGGGAGGGCTGCTCCCTCCTTGCTTTCTACTTTATTTGAACCTCCATGCTAAACTTGGTGGATCTCTGTTTCTATGGAATATGGGAGTGGAATATTCTGATTCGAATTTTTTAAAGGCTATGAGAGTTAGCTGGTGATTAATTGTTTGCTCTTTTGTGTTATGCATCTCAAATACTGTTGTTTGGGTGTGTTTTATATCCTAACCCTAGATTTGAAAAACAGCATTCGACTATGCTTTTGAATAATAATACTTATCAGTTGGTCATAGTGAATTTATTTATATTCATGTGCAAGCAAGCCGCAGCCAAATGATTCTTTTAAATTAGTACATTTCTTGTAGAACTGGAATTTGGTTTAACAGGTTGCCATACACAATGTAGCATGCCATTGTTATGTTGGTAGTTGCTTTATGACATAATTGAGAGTCGAGAGCTTTTTTTTTTTTGGTGTTTCTAGTCTAGTTTGGACATCTAAGTGCCTTGTTGTGCATCCTTTACTGTCCTTGTTGTTATTGCAAGTGAGGTGGGCAATTTCAGGTTCTTGTTTTTGTGTGACCATTTATCTAAACAAATTTAGTATCACTATATTTGTTTTTCTAATGGATTCAATTTATTACATTAAAATGCCTGTAAAACAACCACAAACATTCTAAAATTATGTTTTTATGTAGTTGATAATGAAACAATGTCAGGACAATAAGTATGTGGCATCTCATGTTTTAATACATATTTTTGGTGTTCTATTACATGATTTTTGTGTGAAGAATCTTAAGGCAGATTAATATCTAGCGTCGCTAGATCCAATTGCATCTCAAATTTCACTCCAAATGCTACTCCAAATATGTTAGAGCATCTCCAACATTTCCCAATAATTTTACTCCCAAAAGATTGGTTTTAGAGAGTTGCTATATCTATTGGGAGTAAAAAAGGACATGCACTCCAACAGTTCCCAATAATCATTTCCCAAATAGTTTAAATATCCTTTCGGGGGTGAGAATCAAGTGCCTAAATGTAGCAACCTCCAGGCTATGGGTTGGGAGTTGGTAAATTTAGCAACCCCATTTAGGGAACGGTTGGAGAATGATTTTTACTAATCACATCTTAAATTTTGATTTAGCAACCTCATATAGGGAACGGTTGGAGATGCTCTTACTGCCCTAAAATATTACTCGCTTGGCCTAATGTCATTATTTACTTGATATCATTGAACTTGTACAAGAAAACAATACAATTTTCAATTCAAATTGTTTTGAAAATATTGCTAAAGGAGTTACTAATCCTGCAGAAGCAACACCAAAAACTATCTTGAGGACAATGGGTGTCAAGGGGCTTACGCTTTTCCACTTGAAGAGCCATCTTCAGGTACTCCTGCTTACTTTCATATTCTGTTGTTTGAAATGAACTTGCTCTGACAGTTTGTCCATTTGTTCTTGTGGTCAGAAATATAGATTGGGGAAACAATCTGGTAAAGAAGGATCAGAGCAATCTAAAGATGGTAAGTGGCTTGGTTGAAGTCCAAGTGGCGGCATTCTCGATTAAGCAACCTGTTGATTTTAGTGTTGCTTCCATTACTGTTCTTGTTATTGCTCTTCTACTTCTTAATTTTGTTTGTGGAATGTCATTCTGAATTCAACATTTTCACTTTTTCCCTCGCCACCTGCGCAGTTGGTCTCTTTCTCGTGCTTCTAGTTGGTTTATTGTCTTGCTCTGTTTGCTTGCTCATTATGTGTCTAATGTTTTATGTGATGTACTTTGTTTATTGCATAGTTGGTCGATTGCTTAACAATACGATCCTGATAGATTGTGTAGGATGCATGTCAGTAATCCTAGTGGGATTTTTTAATCATTTGGGTATTACGGGAGTGCTTCTGATATAATTAATGAACGACAGATATGTATAACCATGTCCAGTCATGGAGGCCTCCACTTGTATCAACATATATGCAATGGGACTTATGAGAATAAAAAGGAAAACTTGAATCCATATTGTTCTCTGCTGGCATCCTTCGCACAACTGAAAAGTGTCACTGCAAACATAGTTTTCTGTTTTCATGTTGAACCTTTCCCCTGCAGTTGAAGTCTGTTTATCATCTCTAGTATGGTTTATGTGCACTTAAATTTAGTAATTTTCAAAAAGACTAAATAATGTAATATTGTATGAATTTCCATTTTCAGTCAACAGTAACTAAACAAAATGGGCAAGGGAAATTCATCGGTGCCCAAGGGCTCACGCATCCTAGTTATGACGTTGTTCCTTTCCGTTAGCAGGAGCTGGCGTCCTTGTCCCCTATCCGCCTCTGTCCCGAGCAGCTTCTCTCTCTCTCTCCCCTGAGCAGCGCACAGGCACAGCTCCTCTATCTTTCTCCCAAGGCAGCAAGCAGCTCACAGCCTCTCTGTGGAGCCAGCTCCGCCTCTGCCTGCCTACTGCCGTGCATGCTGCTTCGGCCGTCGAGATGTGTTGATCTCTCTGCTTAGCGCGCACCCGCTGCCCATTGAGGATGAGGCTGACGCTGCCTTCTAATCCTCCTCTCTATATCCTTCTTCGAGGTTGGGCCTCGACTGTTCCTGGATCAAATCACTCAATCCCGTGATGAAATCAAGGGTTGAGGAATTTGATCAAGGAATCCAGTAGACATCAAGGATGCGAGAAAGCGGGCGCAGGGGTGGTGATTGATTACGGCGATGTGGCTGCCGCTGGTGCGTGTCGGCGCGCTGCTCCGGCAAGGCTGTACGCCGTTGCGGCGGGCAGTAGACGGTAGCCTGGCACGAGGATGGCTTCTTGTTTTTTTTTTTCTGGGTTCACGGTAGCTAACAGATAGAGCAGTTCCATTAAGCGGCATGGCTGCTAAGGACGCTGGGATTTCGATCTAACAGCTGTGTTATATGGGATGCCTACCCACCTGGGCACCAAAATCGCATTCAATGGGCAATAGGGGAAAACCCATGCACATACCTTATGTGATAGGGATGTAACTACTAACCAATTTGTTACGGTGTAGTTATCTATTTATTAAATTGTAAAAGTAAGACTTGGAAGAATTCCACTTCTTCTTGTACTAACTTTTGACCTCTATTTGGGGTTATCTACCTCGGATGCAGCATCCTATCTTATTGATGGTCAGGGTGGCATGAGTGTATCCCCTAGAGTTCCTGCGCAGGATGTGAAAGAGTATGCTTCATCAGCTACTTCTTCTTGATCACATTAGTTTACTCTTCTTTTTTAGTAGATTATGAGTACTTGTACAATAATACACTGAATTTGCTAAATTAGAGTTATTTATACTTTCTGCAGAAGTCAAGAAGTCAAAGAAGCATTAAGAGCACAGATGGAAGTGCAGCGGAGATTGCATGAACAAGTAGAGGTAACTTCAACTGCACGTTCAGTTACGCTCATGAGTTTAGCTTGCTTAATACTGTATAAACAAAGATAATGTCGCCTTTTGTATTTGCAATAGTTTGCTTTTGACAGCCATCAATTTAAGACATGAATCTGGGCTGGAACTAGTTAATATACCTTCATGTAAGTGATGAATTCGTGTTCATTTGGGTTTTAGTTGGGATAAGCTTTGGGGCCTTGGGCCAGCCCAGCAACGTAGCTGTCACGTGGCAAGGTGGTGTGGCTTGGAGCAGCAGGTCTTAGTTATTATCCTGCCAGTAAGCTAGTAGTCTTAGACTCTTAGGGATCACAGACAGCTGGGGGATCTTGTTTACAACTTCATGAATATGAGGATGTGTTTCAATACTCAATACCTGACTCGTTTTTCCACTGATCAGGTTCAGAAGCGGGTGCAGATCAGAATGGATGCGCTGCAGAAATACATCGACACGATTCTAGAAAATGCATGCAAATTGGTCACTGAGCAGTTTGCCTCAAGTGGCTTCAGCATCTCAGACCCTGATCTCCCAGAACTATCTCCTGGTGGAGTCATGTGTGGCCCCAACGACACGTTGAGCTCCTCCGTCTTTAACCAGCTCTCCGTCAGCTCCATCGACTCCCACAGTCCAGGAGGCAAACCCTCTCCGTCAGGCATCGAAGGCCCACCACTGCTTCTCCAGAAGTCACCTGAGCTTAAAAGGAGATCATCATGAGCTGTGTCGACTGAATCTGGGTGTAGTACTGATTTTATTGTCTTCGTAAGCAACGTCGAATATCATAGTGACAAGTGAAATTATTCAACCAGTCTTGTAGTAGCTGACTTGTGCTCTTGCTAGTGCATGCCAAGTGGCAGTGTTCGCTCTGTTGTTTGATCTCAATCAAAACAAATGTATGTTTATATGGACTTCCTGATGTGCTAGAAGTGCCTTGATATCATATTCGCGCCCTGGGATTTAGATTCCTGTCGTCCTTTCTGTGCTAATGCATCTTTGCACATTTCAGAAGTCTTCTGCGTCCTTTTTGTGCTAAGTTTGCACCATCTGTTGCTATTGCCTTGTTTGCTCATCCAAACTCCGTTTTTAGTAAATAAAAAGCTTTGTTCCATGCTAGCATTAAAAAGTGCTCCATATTTGCAAATTTAAGCTTTGTTCCCGGGATAATTTTTTCTGAACGGGAATCATGATATTGTTGCTTTTTCTGCACGGAATTGCAAAACCAAGCAGGTCCACAGAACCATGAACACTTTGAAACGATAGGCTTTCTTCGTACACAAATACACGTCCCTTTTCTGCGATGTCACGGACACTATGTTTCACCATAGTCCCATTTGTTTATGCTCTAATGGCCAATTAACCGCATTCACCACGCACTAGCATTTGAGGGGAAAACAACACTGCACACACTACTGACCTGTCCATGGGGCAAGAAAAGGGAATATTCCTGGCACCCGTAGAGAAGATGCCTCCATCCGAAACTTCCAAGCTCAAAATACAATACCCCCCTGTATTATTGTCGACAACGACCAGATCGTTTCCAGCCGGTGCATTTCGAGTACTAAGAAATGATATTTGAAGATGAAATCGAGGTCTGTTGAGTTGAGCCTGCAACAGATGTGATAGTTCCAACAGGGAGGTAATTCGGTAAGTCATGTATAGCGTGGTTGATTGCGTCGAGTTAAGAGCGTGTATCTGCAGCGCTATTAGTAGGAAAACAAATTGTCCAATCAGCGGCCGCCACATCACACGCAAACGTATTTTGGGAAAGAAAGGATAGGGCGGACAAGCAGAGGAACAGCTGAGTACAAGTGTACAAGAAGCCACCGTGCTTTGTAGCAGCAGGCTTGGACAGTGGGCATTTGGACAAATCAACGTTTGCCAACTGTGGACAGTCCACACAATGTTTCCAGTTCATTGGCCCGTAAACTGGTAGCTGCACTCGTCATTATCCTGCATTGTACCTGCACTGTTTTGACAGAAAATCGCAAGGTTATGATTAGTAGATAGCGTCCAGATTCATGGAGGGCTCTAATAATCGCACAGAACTTACGTCCAGGTTCACGGGGGACAACTTATCTCCTTCCGTCCTTGGTCAGCGTGAGCAGCTGTATGTTGATGAAACTCTAATTCTTTTCTAATTCTAATTTTTTGAAATGGAGGATGGGACGGTGATGATTTTTCTTTCTAAATTTAATTTTCCATTGTGTGTACATCTCTAGTGTCAGAAAGTTGTGCAGCATTGAGAGAATTTCCTGCCGTGATAACTTTGGCCACCACGAGTTATACATACGCGTGTCATGTGTGAAACATTGAATTTGCAGATTCATGTGTGGACGGCTGACCTAAAAGTATCGTCAAAATGATGTTTTGACGAGCGGTAAAAATGAAAAGAAAATCGTGGTGGACTTGCTGCCCAGTGTGACGTCATGCTGCCAGCCACTGACTGACGGCGTCCGTCCTCTCTTGTGCATAAAACCGATGGATGGATGGATTCGCGAATAAGTTCCGTTTCCACCACTGCCCCCTCCCCCTTCCATTTCCTGGCTCCATCCTCCACCTGCCAGGGCGCAACACCGGCAGCCTCACCGCCGGCGAGCCAGCAGGTCTCGTCCCGCGCGTCCCGATCCGCCCATCGGTCGCCTCTCTCTCTCGGCGGAAGGCGCCTCTGGCCGCCGTCACCGGCCCCGCTCCGTCCAGCCCCTCGACGACGGTGGTGGCGCCGGACCCACGCCGGCGGAGATCCGTGCCGTTCCGGTCTTAGATTGGTCTGCTCCTCTTGGCTGGCAACAGGTGAGTGGTGACTGACCCCGCTTCGTTCGCTCCTCGGGTTGTTGTATTGGACGGGGGCTTCCCCTCCTTGCTGCGTCGTACGATTTCGTTCGGTCCTCGTCCGCTGGGTAGGATTGTTTCCTGCGGCCGGCGGCGTATTGCTAATAATTCAGCGCAGGGTTATTCTTGGCGCGTGGATCAATGAATTCCTGATGAACTCGTGCTGTATAGGGGCACCAATCCGAGGTGCTGGGATGGATGCAGGTTGCTCTAAGAAAAAAATGCATTTTTTTTTTTGGTTTACGGGGTTTAACTCAGGAGCCCATTCCGACCCCTGTTTGTTGTGTCGCGGTCTTGTGTTCTTCTTGGAGTAATTGTTAGATTGTTGCTTATGACTGAAATGGAGATGAAGAGTAAATTGGTCGTCAGAGTAGTCATATCTCTTCAAAAGGTTGCATTTACTGGTTCATAAGTTGATTTTCGTGGTATAGCAGTGCTCAGATAAACTGGATTTTGCCTGCAATTTGTTCTCGCTATCCCCTTGATGTACCTTGGTTCTTGATGAACATTATCCGTCCTTTTCTGCTAGTTATTGTTGTGATGTTCATATGTGTTAAACTACTAGGGGATATATGCAAACATCGTCATCTTTCCACTTGCTCTTTTATGCTTTGGACCTCTGTATCGCTTTGACAAATTTTGTTTCTGATCACTCTAAGACAAACTTTCTTGCTTATGAAACTGTTATCTAACATTAGCTCATGGTGTTGCTACTTTTTCTGCCTGCAGTGTATGAGCAATGCACTCAACGAAACCAGAAGCTAGTTTTGGTCAAGCTCATACTGACTCGGTTGTAAACCAGCAGCAAATGGTGTTGGCTGGAAACAACATGGCCCCGAGTAATGGAGCTAATAACAATGCAAACATGGCTGCAAGGCAACGCTTACGGTGGACAAATGAACTCCATGAAAGATTTGTTGAGGCTGTTACTCAACTTGGTGGTCCTGATAGTATGTATTCTATTGCAGCACCTTTGTACTCATTAACTCAATTTTGAAAAATATACAAGTACAATCAATGGACCTGATAACTTCTGGTTTTCTAGCATAAACTTGTAAATTATTTCCTTTTTCTTTTCAATGGAACTGGTGACAGAATTAAATAACCATTGTGAATTCGTCCAGGAACTCAAACCATTGTGAATTCATCCAGGAACTCAAACATGTTTCCACTAACAGATTGAATTCCTCAAATGAAACAGGAGCAACTCCTAAAGGAGTTTTGAGAATAATGGGCGTGCAAGGATTAACAATATACCATGTGAAAAGTCACTTGCAGGTATATTTTTTTCCAGTGTGAGTATTTATTGTTTTTCACTATTATAATTCACTTATTTAATCACACCATTCCTATTTCAGAAATACAGGCTGGCAAAGTACATTCCTGATTCTTCAACTGATGGTAGGTGATCACTCTTGTCACCCTACTGTGGTATTATTTCAGTTGTTCCTAATGTCTATCTCTTGTAGGTAACAAGGCCGATAACAAAGACCCAGGGGATTTGCTTGCAGGACTGGAGGGATCATCGTATGAACTCACCAGTCTAATAGCTTTTAATTTCTCTGAAGAATGAACGATTTTAAGTATAGATTCTTTTGTATGTCAAATTTTAATCGAACTATCGTAATTGAAAGGGATGAGGCAGAAGTATGAAAATACATATGTCATCATCGATTTCAATGTAGTCACATCCTCGTGATGTTCGATGTTTCTGAGTAATTACAGATATCAGAGTAGTTTTTCTAACAGCACATAGTGGCACAACCACACAATACCTTGATGCCCCATTTTGGACTGATTCTGCAAAGTTAAATTTACTGCCTGATGATCTACTGCTCACCTTACCTGTTCTAAGGCTAGATGGTAGAAAACATTAAATTAATGAGTTGGAACAACTTCGAAACTGAAAAATAAGAGTGAACCAAGATTTAATGTTAGTCCCTTTGATTTCTTTTTGTTTGGTTAATTCAAGAACAAATAGTTGTAGTTTTTTGAAATTCATCACAAAAGTCGAAGTTTTCTGTTACATGCATGCAAATACTAGTAGGTTTCTGAAATTTACTCCTTTTTTTTTTTTGACAGTGGGATGCAGATATCTGAAGCCCTCAAGCTGCAGATGGAGGTCCAAAAGAGGCTTCATGAACAGTTAGAAGTAAGCCTTGATGTCCTAATTATACAAAATTGTCCTTTGCCTTTTGTACTCTTTTCAGAATATCAGACTTTATTCTTAGACTAGTGGCTGTACTCAATTAAGTGGAGACATAGGGACGTAAATAAGGATATTTGTTCTAAGATTTCGAAAAATATGTTATGCATGCAAACATTTGCAGTTCTTTTCTCAGAGAATCAGACTGTTGGTTAATCGAATTTGAGTCCCCTATCAGTGTGTTGCCATTGATTACATGTATTAAAACTATTACATCTTAATCCAAACTATTGATTTTGTTGACCTCATTGCTTCTATTCTATTAGTGGCTGCAATTTTGCATTACATACAATGTTAGTTTAAATATACAGTTTCATTCATGTCACCAAATTCTCAAAGTGGATCCACCAGTGAACTGGCAATGCCGTTCAGCAGATTAAGTGCTGAAATGTTCTAATTATACACTTGTTTTAGGTACAAAGGCAGCTGCAATTGCGAATTGAGGCTCAGGGCAAGTACCTCCAGAAGATCATTGAGGAGCAGCAGCGTCTTACTGGTGTGAAATCTGAAATGCCTATTGCAGGTGCTTCTGTTACAGTATCATCAAATGAACAATTCCCCGACTCTGAGAGGACTGAGCCGTCAACTCCTGCACCTACATCTGAGTCCCCGACACAGGGTGCTTCCAATAGGGACAATGGAGGGCGGACTGAAGCACCCAAGAGCCCCTGTCATGATGATTCTCTCTCTCACCACGAACCTCTAACGCCTGATTCTAACCGCCAGCCCAGTTCTCCGACAGCTAGTCCAGACCATGAGAGGGCAACAAAGAGGCAGCGAGGCAATGGCACGGAATTCTCAGAGGGCGATTTTCCCCTCACAGGCCACATCTTCGAGTCGAGCTCAGGCTCAGAGTTTCAACAATATTCAATGTCCTACTCGGGCCATTAGTGCCTTGTGCTTTAATCATCACCATGTCTTTTGTAGTTTGTCAGGACTCACTGCATGATCTGATCCATTTCGGTAGCTCTGGGTAGAATGTCAGTGTCTCACAGGACATATTGTCGGTAAACACAAAGTGTAGTTGTTCAGGTGATAGTTTATATGACATATATATGGCTTTATTGAGCTCCTAGGTTTGTAATATGTTAGTTTGGGATATCTGAATTGGGAAGCCTATTGTCTACCATGCAACTCAACTTCTGTTTATCCGGGTTGGCCTGAGAACATAGAGTTTGCACATTTATTAGCTTTTAATATGTAATGATATGGCTGACCAGAAGCAAAAGCTTCAGTTGTAGAATTTGGTGTAGCTGTGACGTGCTTGTGTAGCTGTTTGATTATCTTCATAACCAAATATCATGAACAGATATGACTCGTTGAATACTTGTGTTTTGTGTAACTGCGTACTCAAGAAGTTTATGTTCATAACAATCCGAAGCAGTTCCATAAGCGTCACTGAACATGATGTTACGTTATGATCAGTACAATCAGATTTTGAAAAGTAAACTGTTAAAATAAAACAACGCCAACCGTACCACCATTTTCTGCTAGTAAATCCGCTGTCTACGGCTTAGATGCAAACACTGCATAGCTGCAGCGGTAGTAGATTCCTCATTGATGTGATGTGGATTGTCGATACTCAATGAAATAAACACCGTTCTCTCCCGATCTCCTAGGTAGCAGAACAACAGTACAACACCGTGTTCCCCGCTGATGCTGCACTACCCTCTGACGATTTCTCCGGCTTTACATGATATTCCAGAATTGAAAAAGGTATGGAGTGTATCTGAAGTAAAGGATATATGCTCCTGCATACATGCCGGCCGTGACCTGCCCGCTTCAGCATCTCGCAAAGCATTCCCGTAGTATGAGCAATGGCAATGCTACGCCAAGCATCCGATTCTTTCCTTCCACATGAGGATCTCTTTGCTGTGATGTATACTACTCCCTCGGACGTGTGCTCAGCAGGGCAACTGAGATTCCGTTGCCGTTGCTCTATCCTTATAACGAGGCCACCGTCAGGAGAGGAGGAGGCGATGACAAGCTTGTAACGGATAGACACGCATTTGATTTGCCCTTGGAAATCAGTGCATTTTGGCGCGTCTCTCCATCGACAGAGCTTGAACTCTCCATCGCCGGATCCAAAGACACATCCGGCAGTTTCGTTTGCTTCCTCTGGTGGTACGCACAGAAACATCTATACTCCAGGCTCCAATGTTTTCCACTATTTCCACCTTCAAAGTTGACCCTGATAACGAAGAAAACAAAGGCTCTGCAATTAATTTTCCTCTGCTATCTGTTCCAGGGGGAGTCGGTGCTCCGTCGGGTGTCGGCCATGGAGGTCGGCGTCGAGGCGGCGCGCTGGGTGGTCGGCAAGGCGCTGAGCCCCGTCTCCGGTGGGGTGCTGGAGGCGTGGGCGGCCAGCACTGAGCTCGGCCCCAACATCCGGGCTCTCAGGATGGAGCTGCTGTACGCGCAGGGCATGCTCAGCAACGCCCGTGGCCGCGACCGGGATCAGGAGATGCAGAACCCGGCCTTGGGGGAGCTGCTGCAAGAGCTCCGAGACCTGGCCTACATGGCCGACGACGTGCTGGACGAGGTGGATTACTTCCGCATCCAGGACGAGCTCGACGGCACCTACCACGCCGCCGACGAGCATCAAGGGGGTTGCCTCCGCAATCAAGCCCTCAATGCTCGCCATACCGTCAGGGCCATCTATTTAATAATAAAAGGAGATGAAGTTCTCAACAAGTTGCCTAGAAAAAAGAGAAATAGGCTAGAAATTCTCACAAAAAAGCAAAACATCTAGCCCTTAATCACATTTTCATATATACTATGAAATAAATCTGGCCCTTGATCTATCTGCAGTGCATGTAAACTTCCCACCATCACCCTCGAGGTCAATCTTCCTCCTCCAAAAAAATCCTCATCCAAACAAAAAAAAGAGATCCAGAGATTAAAAAATGAAGGAGTATCCAAACCCGATCCAATCTATAATTGACAAGAACAAAGCTCAGCAATTACGCATCATGCACGCCCCAAATACTCCAGAGTTCCAATACTGGGCCATCGAAGTTCCCAGCACTTGTTATGGATAACATATATCGCTGGTAGGATGATGAAAAAATCATCAAAGGGTCTCACGTTCCTGCAAGGGTAAGTTGATCGACTGAATATAAATGCAGGTACACATCAGACGAAGCTCCATTAATTTAGTTGTTACAAGGAATTACTGATCAGGATAATTTGATTTACAGTCTTTGGATACAGGACATACAAACTCGATCGCATCACAGTAAATATATGCTATCAGAAGATGACACCAGGGATCTCTGCACGCCCTAGAGTTGTATGCTGCTTGATTCCGCTGTCTAATCTATATTGGGCGATACAATATCAAATGTAAGGACGTTAAATTGTGCATAAAATTTTTTAATGATTATTTTGTATATAGCTGTGACAAACCATTGACGCATGTACTAATTTACAGCTTTTCCATTTATTGTGGATTGTAGGAATGAGATTATATGCATGCCTTCATCGTGCATCAGTGACAATGCATATACGGTATACCATAGCAGGATTGACGATAATTGCATCTCCCAACCAGATGCTTCTCTTTCAATGACAGGTCAGAGAAACTGTCTCATTTGCATCTCTCCCATCCAGCCTGGGGCACTTGTGAACCAGATGTGCACAAAATATGTTGATAATTGTGAACAATAATTATATTTCATTAATATAAAAGTTCAACAAAGATACAAACTGCAATATCTCACCAGGTATTATTGGCTCCCACACATGCATGCAAATTGTAGGAGGACGAACATTACAAATGTTGGATCTAAAGGAGCTCACCACGAGGTGATTCTTAATGTCAAGATTAAAGGGTTATATCTATAGTAACATAGAATATTTATATTCCCTTGAGATAAAGATATAAGAATTAAATTAATCCCATATACAGGTCCAAGAGTCACTACAGAGCTATGTTTGTTTATTTCTTGCACTTAGATATGTAACATTTAAAAGTGACATTGGTCAATTTGCCTGAAAAAAATAAACTTGTACTTCCTCCGTTCCACAATATAAAAATTTCTAGAACCCCGACGAAAAAATAGTCAAGCAGATAAAAGTCATATGTACTCATCATTTTATCTCAACTCACCAACTACACACCCACTCACCACCCACCAAATTTTGTCTTATCCCTAGAAATGCTTACATTGTGTGGATAAATTTTTAAATGCTTCAAATACTTACATTATGAACTGGTGCGAGTAGTCAAGAAGTGCACACTGATAATGTTCTTGTAGGTTGTTCGTAAGTCTTATGTTTTAAAACAATTTTAATTGAAATGCCGATTGTTGTTGACCCAAGGGATTATATACTTTAGAAGAGTGGAAGTTCAATCTGCAAGTTCAAGGATAATATCAATAGAGAATATGTGGGTACTCGCGAATTTGAAATAAAACTAAAATATTCAATGCAGTCATATTCTCCTATAGAGCACAACATAGTGACCCAAAAATTGAAATTAAAATCAGTATATGTTTTCTCTCGGAAAAGGAAAAATAGTAAAAGTTTCCTATCGAGTTTGACAAAGATGCATCTTGATAATTTATATTCATTAGTCTAGCCCGTGCGAATGCTCGGGCAAATTGGCTAGTTAAGAAAATGATTGGCTTCTCCGA
>JAUNZO010003879.1:0-14937 GCA_031894775.1 Chloris gayana | reverse complement strand
GAGCACTCGGGATAGCTTTCGGTATTCTATGAAAAGAAAACTACTCAAAGATGGAATTTTGGCATAATTTTAGTTGGCAGTTTTCCTTCCCTAGGCACGAATTGTTTGCACTATGTTCTTTCTAAAAAGAAAAAAATAAAATATTAATGTCATTTTTATGAAGTTCTCATTAAATTACTGATCCACCATGCGAGGTTCGCGCGGCCGGAGGAAAAGGGAAACACGGTCAAACAACGGAACGAAACTGCCAAAGACGGTACTACTTCAATTGTGAAACCTCAACGTTTAACCACAAATATTGAACAATTCCTACTATATAAATTGCATGCTAATTTTGGTTCAATGTATTTCCTTCTTAGACTACGGTATGTCGGGATTTTCTGTACTACCACACTAGGGAGACAGCTTTAGGTATTCTTTCAAAAGAAAACTATTCAAAGATGGAATTCAAGCATTTGGTAATTTTACTTGGGATTTTTTCTTACCTAAACTCGAATCGTTTGCAATGTATTCTTCCTTAAAAAGTAAAAATTAAAAAAATGTCATTCTTGCAAAATTCCCATTAAAGTGTTGATACACCATGAGAGGTTTGCACTACCGAAGGTGAAGTGAAACGTGGACAAACAACGGAACAAAACTGCCCAAGACATTCAACCACGAAATCGAAAAAGTTCCTACTATATAAAATGTTTGTTAATTTTTGTTCAAGATTTTTCCATCTTGGGCTATGTTATGTTGGCATTGTAAGTACTAGAGCTGTGAATAGAGCTTTTCGTATTCTTTGAAGAAAATATGTTCAACGATGGAATTTAGGAGTTTGGTAATTTTAGTTGGGAGTTTTCCTTCCCTAGGATCGAATTGTTTGTATTGTATTCTTCCGAAAAAGAAAAAAACAAATCATGTCATTTTTGTGAAGTTCTCATTTTGATCCACCATGCGAGGTTCACGTGATCGGAGGCAAAGGGAAACACGAGTCAAACAACGGAACAAAACTGCTCAAAACGGTGCTACAACAATTATGAAACCTCAGCGTTTCACCACAAACACTAAACAATTCCTGCTATATAAATTGCATGATAATTTTGATTCAATGTATTTCTTTTTTATAGGCTATGGTATGTCGGCATTATTTTTACTTGGAGCACTCGGGAGAGCTTTCGGTATTCTTTGAAAAGAAAAGTGCTCAAAGATGGAATTTAGGCATAATTTTTGTTGGTGGTTTTCCTTCCCTAGGCACGAATTGTTTGCACTACATTCTTTCTAAAAGAAAAAAAATAAAACATTCGTGCCATTTTTGTGAAGTTCTCATTAAATTATTGATCTACCATGCGAGGTTCGCGGGGCCGGAGGCAAAGGGAAACGCGGTCAAACAACGGAAGAAACTGCCGGAGACGGTACTACTTCAATTGTGAAACCTCAATGTGTAACCGCAAACACCGAACAATTCCCACTATATAAATTGCATGCTAATTTTGGTTCAAGGTATTTCCTTGTTAGGCTACTGTGTCGGCATTGTCCGTACTACCACACTAGGGAGAGAGCTTTAGGTATTCTTTCAAAAGAAAACTATTCAAAGATGGAATTCATGCATTTGGGAATTTTAGTTGGGATTTTTTCTTACCTAAACATGAATCGTTTGCATTGTATTCTTCCTTAAAAAGTAAAAATTAAAAAAAATGTCATTCTTGCAAAATTCCCATTAAATTGTTGATCCACCATGAGAGGTTTGCACGACAGGAGGTGAAGGGAAACGTGGACAAACAACGGAACAAAACTGCCCAAGACGTTCAACCACAAAATCTAAATAGTTCCTACTATATGAATTGTTTGTTAAGTTTTTGTTCCAGATATTTCGATCTTGGGCTACGTTATGTTGGCATTGTAAGTACTAGAGCTGTGGATAGAGCTTTTCGTATTCTTTGAAAGAAAAAAGTATTCAAAGATGGAATTTAGGAGTTTGATAATTTTAGTTGGGAGTTTTCCTTTCCTAGGATCGAATTGTTTGTATTGTATTCTTCCGAAAAAGAAAAAAAACAAATCATGTCATTTTTGTGAAGTTCTCATTTTGATCCACCATGTGAGGTTCACTCGATCGGAGGCAATGGGAAACACGGTCAAACAACGGAACAAAACTGCTCAAGACGTTGCTACAGCAATTATCAGACCTCAGCGTTTCACCACAAACAGTGAACAATTCCTGCTATATAAATTGCATGACAATTTTGGTTCAATGTATTTCTTTTTTATAGGCTATGGTATGTCAGCATTATCTGTATTGGAGCACTCGGGAGAGCTTTCCGTATTCTTTGAAAAGAAAACTACTCAAAGATGGAATTCCTAAAAATAAAAAAAATAAAACATTCATATCATTTTTGTGAAGTTCTCATTAAATTACTGATCCACCATGCGAGGTTCGCGCGGCCGGAGGCAAAGGGAAACGCGGTCAAACAACGGAACGAAACTGCCGGAGACGGTACTACTTCAATTGTGAAACCTCAACGTTTAACCGCAAACACCGAACAATTCCTACTATATAAATTGCATGCTAATTTTGGTTCAAGGTATTTCCTTCTTAGGCTATGGTATGTCGGCATTGTCTGTACTACCACACTGGAGAGAGAGATTTAGATATTCTTTCAAAAGAAAACTATTCGAAGATGGAATTCAAGCATTTGGTAATTTTAGTTGAGATTTTTTCTTACCTAAACTCGCATCATTTGCATTGAATTCTTCCTTAAAAAGTAAAAATTAAAAAAGAATTATGTCATTCTTGCAAAATTTCCATTAAATTTTTGATCCACCATGAGAGGTTTGCGTGACCGAAGGTGAAGGGAAACATGGACAAACAACGGAACAAAACTGCTCAAGACGGTGCTATATCAATTATGAAACCTCAGCGTTTCACCACAAACACTAAACAATTCCTGCTATATAAATTGCATGATAATTTTGATTCAATGTATTTCTTTTTTATAGGCTATGGTATGTCGGCATTATCTATACTTGGAGCACTCGGGATAGCTTTCGGTATTCTCCGAAAAGAAAACTACTCAAAGATGGAATTTTGGCATAATTTTAGTTGGCGGTTTTCCTTCCCCAGGCACGAATTGTTTACACTATATTCTTTCTAAAAAGAAAAAAAATAAAACATTCATGTCATTTTTGTGAAGTTCTCATTAAATTACTGATCCACCATGCGAGGTTCGCGCGCCGGAGGCAAAGGGAAACACGGTCAAACAACGGAACGAAACTGCCGGAGACGGTACTACTTTAATTGTGAAACCTCAACGTTTAACCATAAACACTGAACAATTCCTACTATATAAATAGCATGCTAATTTTGGTTCAAGGTATTTCCTTCTTAGACTACGGTATGTCGGGATTTTCTGTACTACCACACTAGGGAGAGAGCTTTAGGTATTCTTTCAAAAGAAAACTATTCAAAGATGGAATTCAAGCATTTGGTAATTTTAGTTGGGATTTTTTCTTACCTAAACTCGAATCATTTGCAATGTATTCTTCCTTAAAAAGTAAAAAATTAAAAAAAATGTCATTCTTGCAAACTTCCCATTAAATTGTTGATCCACCATGAGTGGTTTGCGCGATCGAAGGTGAAGTGAAACGTGGACAAACAACGAAGCAAAACTGCCCAAGACATTCAACCACAAAATCGAAAAAGTTCCTACTATATAAAATGTTTGTTGATTTGTTCAAGACTTTTCCATCTTGGGCTACGTTATGTTGGCATTGTAAGTACTAGAGATGTGAATAGAGCTTTTCATATTCTTTGAAAAAATATATTCAAAGATGGAATTTAGGAGTTTGGTAATTTTAGTTAGGAGTTTTCCTTCCCTAGGATCGAATTGTTTGTATTGTATTCTTCCGAAAAAGAAAAAAAAACAAATCATGTCATTTTTGTGAAGTTCTCATTTTGATCCACCATGCAAGGTTCACGCGATCGGAGGCAAAGGGAAACACAGTCAAACAACAGAAGAAAACTGCTCAAGACGAGTGCTACAACAATTATGAAACCTCAGCGTTTCACCACAAACACTAAACAATTCCTGCTATATAAATTGCATGATAATTTGATTCAATGTATTTCTTTTTTATAGGCTATGGTATGTCGGCATTATTTTTGCTGGAGCACTCGAGAGAGCTTTCGGTATTCTTTGAAAAGAAAAGTGCTCAAAGATGGAATTTAGGAATAATTTTTGTTGGTGGTTTTCCTTCCCTAGGCACGAATTGTTTGCACTATATTCTTTCTAAAAAGAAAAAAATAAAACATTCGTGCCATTTTTGTGAAGTTCTCATTAAATTACTGATCCAGCATGCGAGGTTCGCGGGGCTAGAGGCAAAGGGAAACGCGGCCAAACAACAGAACGAAACTGCTAGAGATGGTACTACTTTAATTGTGAAACCTCAACGTTTAACCGCAAACACTGAACAATTCCTACTATATAAATTGCATGCTAATTTTGGTTCAAGGTATTTCCTTCTTTGGCTACGGTATGTCGGCATTCTCTGTACTACCACACTGGAGAGAGAGCTTTAGGTATTCTTTCAAAACAAAACTATTCAAAGATGTAATTCAAGCATTTGGTATTAGTTGGGATTTTTCTTACCTAAACTCGAATCATTTGCATTGTATTCTTCCTTAAAAAGTAAAAATTAAAAAATAATTATGTCATTCTTGCAAAATTTCCATTAAATTGTTGATCCACCATGAGAGGTTTGCGCGACAGGAGGTGAAGGGAAACGTGGACAAACAACGGAACAAAATTGCCCAAGACATTCAACCACAAAATCTAAATAGTTCCTAGTATATAAACTGTTTGTTAATTTTTGTTCAAGATATTTTCATCTTGGGCTACGCTATGTTGGCATTGTAAGTCCTGGAGCTGTGGATAGAGCTTTTCGTATTCTTTGAAAAAAATATATTCAAAGATGGAATTCAAGAGTTTGGTAATTTTAGTTGGGAGTTTTCCTTCCCTAGGATCGAATTGTTTGCACTGTATTCTTCCGTAAAAGAAGAAAATAAAAAGAAGCATGCCATTTTTGCGAAGTTCCTATTAAATTGATGATTCACCATGTGAGGTTCGCTTGGCTGGAATCGAAGGGAAACGCTGCCGAACAAGAGAACGAAGCTGCCCAAGACGTTACTACTACAATTATGAAACCTCAACTTTTGACCACAAACACTGAACAATTCCAACTATATAAAATTCTTGCTAATTTTGGTTCAAGGTATCTCGTTCTTCAGCTATGGTATGTTGACATTGTTATCCTCGACTTTTAGTGAGAGTTTTCCTTCCCTAGGCATGAAATCTTTGCAGTGTATTCTTCCTAAAAAGAAAAAGAATCATGTAATTTTTTTTAAGTTCTCATTAAATTGGTTATCCACCATGCGAGGTTCACGCAGCCAGAGGCAAAGGGAAAGGCAGTGAAAGAACGGAACAAAACTGTCCAAGACGGTGCTACTGCAATTATGAAACCTCAGCATTTGACCACAAACACTGAATAATTCCTACTACATAATATGCAAGCCAATTTTGGTTCAAGGTATATCTTTTTTATAGGCTATGGTTTGTCAGCATTATCTGTACTGGAGCACCGAGCACTGTTGAGAGCTTTCTGTATTCTTTGAAAAGGAAACTTCTCAAAGATGGAATTTAGGCGTAATTTTAGTTGACAGTTTTCCTTCCCTAGGCATGAATTGTTTGCACTCTATTCTTTCTAAACGGAACTCTTTAAATTGCTGATCCACCATGCGAGGTTCACGGTCAAACAACGGAATGAAACTGTCAAAGGCTGCAATTATGAAACCTCAACGTTTAGCCACAAACACTGAACAATTGCTACTATATAAACTGTTTTCTAATTTTAGTTCAAGGTATTTCCTTCTTAGGCTATGGTATGTCGACATTGTCTATACTTGGAGCACTAGGGAGAGCTTTCGGTATTCTTCGAAAAAACTATTCTAAGATGGAATTAAGGAGTTTGGTAGTTTTAGTTGGGAGTTTTCTTTATCCAGGCTCGAATTGTTTGCAATGTATTTTTCCTTAAAAATAAAAATAAAAAACCATGCCATTCTTGTGAAATTCCCATGAAATTGTTGATCCACCATGCGAGGTTTGTGCGGCCGGAGGTGAAGGGAGACGGGGGCAAACAGTGGAACGAAACTGCCCAAAATGTTAAACCACAAAATCTGAATAGTTCCTACTATATAAACTGCTTGCTAATTTTGGTTCAAGATATTTCCATCTTAGGCTATGGTATGTTGGTATTATCTGTACTAGAGGAGTGGAGAGATCTTTTGGTATTCTTTGAAAAAAAAACTATTCAAAGATGGAATTTCGGAGTTTAGTAATTTTAGTGAGAGTTTTCCTTCCCTAGGCACGAATTGTTTGCACTGTATTCTTTCTAAAAAGAAAAAAAACATGTCATTTTTGTGAAGTTCTCATTAAATTATTGATCCACCATGCGAGGTTCACGTGGACGGAGGCAAAGGGAAACACAGTCAAACAACGGAATGAAACGGCCCAATACGGTGCTACTGCAATTATGAAACCTAAACGTTTAACCACAAACACTGAACAATTCCTACTATATAAATTGGATGCTAATTCTGGTTCAAGGTATTTTCTTCTTAGGCTACGGTGTTTTAGCATTGTGTGTACTGCAGCTTTCGGTATTCTTTGTAAAGAAAACTATTCAAAGATGGAATTCAGCTGTTGGTAATTTTAGTTAGGAGTTTTCCATACCTAGGCTCGAATCATTTACAATGTATTCTTCCATTAAAAGGAAAGATAAAAAAAATCATGTCGTTCTTCTGAAATTTCCATTAAATTGTTGATCCATCATACGTGGTTTATGTGGCCGGAGGTGAAGGGAAACATGGCCAAACAACAGAACAAAACTGTCCAAGGCGTTCAACCACAAAATCTGAATAGTGTATAAACTGGTTGCTAATTTTGGTTCAAGATATTTCCATCTTAAGCTACGTTATGTTGGTATTATCTATACCAGAGCAGTGGAGAGAGCTTTTGGTATTGTTGGAAGAAAAAAAACTGTTCAGAGATGGAATTCAGGAGTTTAGTAATTTTAGTTGGGAGTTTTCCTTCCCTATACTCGAATTGTTTGCACTGTATTATTCCTAGATGAAAAAAAAACAAAAAGAAACATGTCATTATTGTGAAGTTCCCATTAAATTGTTGATCCACCGTGTGAAGTTCGCGCGGCCGAAGGCAAAAAAACGCGGTCAAACAACGGAACGAGGCTGCCCATGACAGTACTACTGCAATTATGAAACCTCAGCGTATAACCACAAACAATGAACAATTCCTACTATATAGAATACATGCTAATTTTGGTTCAAGATATTTCCTTCTTAGGCTACGATATGTCGGCATTGTCTGCACTGTAGCACTAAGGAGAGCTTTCGGTATTCTTTGAAAAGAAAACTATTCAAAGATGGAATTCAGGCATTGGTAATTTTAGTTAGGAGTTTTCCTTACCTAGGCTCGAATCGTTTGCAATGTATTCTTCCTTTAAAAGGAAAGATAAAAAAATCATGTAATTCTTTTGAAATTCCCATTAAATTGTTGATCCACCATACGTGGTTTGCCTGGCCGGAGGTGAAGGGAAAAGTGGCCAAACAACAGAATGAAACTGCCCGAGGCGTTCAGCTACAAAATCAGAATAGTTCCTGCTATATAAACTGGTTGCTAATTTTGGTTCAAGATATTTTCCATCTTAGGCTACATTATGTTGGTATTATCTATACTAGAGCAAAGGAGAGAGCTTTTGGTATTGTTTGAAAAAAAAACTGTTTAAAGATGGAATTGAGTTTGGTAATTTTTAGTTGGGAGTTTTCCTTCCTAGGTTTGAATTGTTTGCAATGTATTCTTCCTAAAAAGGAAAAAAAGTCATGTCATTTATGAAAGTTTCCATTAAATTGCCGATCCATTGTGCGAGGTTCACGCAACCGTAAGCGCAAGGAAACACGATCAAACAACGGAAACAAACTCTAAGGCGTTATTACTGCAATTATGAAACCTTGGCGTTTAACCACAAACAATGAACTATTCCTACTATATAAACTGATTGCTAATTTTGGTTCAAGGTAGTTCCTTCCTAGGTTATGTTATGTCGGCATTGTCAATACTGGTGCACTAGGGAGAACTTTCAGTATTCTTTGAAAAAAACTATTTAAAAATAGAATTTAGGAGTTTCGTATCTTTTTGTTGGAAGTTTTCCTTCCATGGTCTCGAATTGTTTGTAATGTATTCTTCCTTATAAAGAAAAAAATAAAAATTCCATATCATTTTTGCGAAGTTCCCATTAAATTGTTGATCACTATGCTAGGTTTGTGCAGCCGGAGGCGAAGGGAAACAAAGTGAGACAATGGAACGAGACTCGCCTAAGGCGTTACTACTATAATTATGAAGCCTCATCGTTTAACCTCAAAATCTGAACAATTTCTACTATATAAATTGCTTGCTAATTTTGATTCAAGGTATTTTTTGTCTTAGGCTTCGATATGTTGGTATTATCTCGTGCTAGGCAGTGGAGAGAGCTTTTGGTATTCTTTGAAGAAAAAACTATTCAAAGATGGAATTCAGGACTTGGGAGCTTTTCTTCCTTAGGCTCGAATTGTTTGCAATGCATTTTCCTTAAAAAGAAAAATATATAAAAATTAGGATAAAGTCCACTATACTCCCACCAAATATAACCAAAGTCCAAATAACTCCTAGGACTATTGTTTGGTTTGTTATACCCATACAATTCATATCGGTATTTTAATCCCAATTTACTTATGTGGATTGAAATTAAGCAGAGATTTCTCACACGATCTCACACCTAGATTGTACCATGTGACAAAGTAGTGAACAGTTCATATAACCAATGAATGTATAGACTTTTTTTTATGTGCAACTCACTTTCTCCGCTCCATCACACAACAACATGACAATTGAGCTATAGTTATAGGATGTTAATGGTGGATGAGGGCGATGCCATTGGAATGATCAAGATTCAACGAGAGTGAGCGTAAGCTCCTAGTAGTCGAGCGTCTTGAAAACACCTACGAGAAGGGAGAAGGTGAGAAGACACACCCTATTATCGAGTCATAGATGAAGTTATATGTCACGTTTATTACCTCGTCATATCCAACAACACATCCGTTAGTTAATGCAACAATTTTAGCTTAATCTCGGTCTAAATCAATAAATTGGGATTAGAATAAAAATAAAAGATGTAAAATGAACTTTTTATCGAATTGTGGGGATAAAACAAATCAAACAATAGTTCAAGGAGTTATCCGAACTTTGGTTTACTTAGAGGGAGTAAAGTGGATTTTATCCTAAAACTTACATGTCATTGCTACATGTTTTCGTTAAATTGTTGATGCACCATGCGAGATTTGTGCGACCGGAGGCAAGGGGAAAGGCGTTATCGCGGTCAAACAATAGAATGAAACCGGCCAAAATGTTACAGCTTATGGAGTGATATGACGTGTTAGCAACGCGTGGTGCGACGTCCGGATGGGATGATGCCCGTCGGTGACGTAGCCACGTTGGGGCGAGCGCAGCTGCCCTAGCTAAAGTCAAACGGGCCCACCGGACCCGACAGCTTAAAGCAGAGAGGAACGGTCCTATGGCATAGTCACGTTTGTGCAAAAAGCATCAATTTATTCCTCGGATTTAAGGTAATATCTAAATTTTATATTAAAATTATGTGATTGCAATATGTGAATGCATTAGTATGGTCTAAATTGGAATGTTTTTTTATTTCGGTTTAGTCGATCATGAGAAGCTCGTCCCAGCTGGATTTTTTCATGGCTACGCCACTTACGCCCGTCCAGGATCAATTCATATGAGTCACATAACATGTGCCCACCTGTTTGCGTATTTTTGGGCTTCGGTTGGGTTCCTTATTTTTTTCCCCTGTTAATACATAGTAGTATTTCTTTTTGAAAACTGGGTCCGTTTGGTCGAAAGGTCTTTCCCTGCTGATCGAATTCTTTTAACTACCGATGCAGTGATGATGACAGGGGCAGATGCGTCATTCCCGCGTCCTGGCCCTCGAAATTTGAAATGAGGGTCTGTGCTGAGCTGTGGCTCGGAGAGGGAGAGAAAACACTCTTTCGTTTTCCCAGTTAGCTCGCTGTTATCAAAAAAAAAAAGTTCAGTTAGCTCGCTGGCTGGGCGCATTTGCTTCGGACAGACGACATCTGGCCCCCGATCCTGCCTGCCCACAAAAGGCTACGGCAACATTCCAGAGCTCACCCAGACCACCGTGAGAGCCAAACGGACCTAACGCTGGACCCACGGTCAGTGGAAAGGACGATGTTTTCCGAGCGTACGTGGAGCGAAAAGACTGCCGGTCTGCCTGAGCTGGGCCGGCGTGCTGGGTTCAGACAGAAGCGGAGGAGAAAAAGACACAGCTCGGCCGACGCACTACCACACTGACTGGCTGGGGCCGCCGGTATCCGGGCCCACCTGTCTGGAGGACGGCGGGTCGCGGTGGCAGCTTTTACGAGCGCGCGCTCCCGCATCGGTGACCGGTCCCCCGCTCTGCACTTGGCTTTTGTTTGGGTCAGCAGAGTGCAGTAAGGCTATCTCCAACAGACTACCTATTAGACACCCCAAACCGAAAATAGGTAGTAAAGAGAGAAAAACATCCTCCAACAGATGACCCAAACGCAATACCCTTTTTTAGAATCCCTCCCTCCGTTACCCAGAAATAGAGCAGCGATGGACCGACCGAAACAATCGACAACGGAAAGAAAAAACGATTCGCCTGTGTCTTCCTCCTCGTCGTCTATCTGCTCGGCCATGGTGGGGGCGTGCGGGCTAGGGGCCGCAGGGGGAAAGGGGAGGAGGACAGCCGGCGGGTTGGGGGAAAGAGGGACATGGCTCTTGCGCGTCCATCTGTGGCGGAAGCGCGCTAGGGGAGCACTAGGTTGAGGCGGACTCCCGTGGCGAGCGGCCATTGCTGCGTGAGCTCGAGGAAAGAGGAGAACGAGCGAAATTGAGGCAGCTCAGTGGGGGAGAGGAGACAGGGTTGGTGCGCACGCGTGGAGGAGAGTAAGGCGCATCAATTTATAGGCGGAAGAGGACGGCAGGTGCCGGTTTGAGCTGTGAGCTCAGGTTGCATCAATGGAGCTTCTCACCAAGGAGGTCTGCGACACCATCTTCAAGCCTCCGAGCAACGACCTCGCCTCACGCGAGCTCCACGCCGCCGGCGGCGGCACCCCGACGCCGTTCGAGCTCCGGGCCCCTAGCGTTGCGGCTCGCCTCATCGCTGTCCGCGCTCGCCACGCCTGTCGAGCTCTGCGCCATGACCGGGATGCTCATCCGCAAGGTCCTGTCCCCACGGCCTGCGTCCGACTCCTCCTCCTCCCCCAACACCGACGGCGCCGCCCCGCCCACGCAGTCGCTCTGGCCGCGGCTCTCCCCGACCGGGACGACCCAATCTCGGCATACTGTTGGAGATGGCGTTTTTTGGATGCTCTTATTTCGTTACTATAGCTACCCATTGAGACATATGGATCTCTAATTTTAGGTATTATTGTTGGAGATAGCAGGTGGTACTAGTACATTGATGAATCTCATTCAAGTGCGGGATTCTGTGTAGTGCTCTCGGAAATCCGGCAAATTTGAGGGTCTTCTCCGAAATCTGATGAATCTCATTCAAGCTTGTTGGATTCAACGAGACTTGAGTACAGTATAGTAACGATGAAGCATGAATATGAAGCTGGCATAGATGAGTTCAAGTACAAATGTTTTTGCCGCACTTTTTTTTATTTACCAGCATGAGCTTTTCGTTGTATGCTGCGTTTCCTTTTGTTCCTGTGCTATTGTCCATTTTCTTCATTTGCCAACTTGTTCTCGGTCCTTAGACCTTGACAACCAGTATAAGCATTTATGGGCCAGAAAAAAATACTACTATTATATTACAAACCTTGTTGAAAAGATCTATCACACTTCGTATAACTAACTACGAGAAAAATTAGCAGATTTGTAATAATGGTTCATCAGAGGGAGTCTTGAACATCCAAGTTACAATGTTGGCATGTACACTGACAATGAGCTTGGAGCAATGGTGGATCATATGGAAGCAATGGACCTTAATGAACATGATTTGGCAAACAGTACAAAAATGCTAGCATCACATGCACATATTCTATCCTTTCATGAAGATATCTAGGAGCAAACATTGTGAGAGAAAATATTTACATTTGGAGAGGAGTCAGGCGTCCAGTCGAATATTGGCATTGGCATGGAGTTGAAGTCGTCGTCAAAGCCGAAATCTGGTGATGAAGTAGAGCTGCGGCCGTCCCAAGTAGCAGTGGCGCCAAGGTGTGAGTTGTGGTGTGGCGGCTCGCTGAAGCTAGACACCTGAGTTGAGCTGTGGTATGGGGGAGGCAGGAAGCCAGCTGAAGGCGCTGCGCCGTCGCCGGGAGGACGCGCTCTCGACCGGGGAGGAGGCGGTGCGGCGGATGGACGCTGCTTCTTCTTGGCAGGAACATGCGGAATTGGTCGGGGAGGGCGCGCGCCGTCGGAGAAGCCGCCGCTGCGGGGACCCGGCGCCGTTCGGTCCATGGGCGGACGACGGCCGATGACCGGTGAGCTAGAGGGCGTTGAGGGCGTGGAAGCGGCTACGAGCGACGCCGACGACGGCGGACGGGCGAGCGCGAGCGAGGACACTGCGGGCAGGTCGACCGACGGCGACGCGCTGCGGCGAGCGATGGGTCGGGCCGGGGAACGGGAGGATGCTTCGGCGGAGGGCGGTCCCGATCGGGGCCGTCGACGGCCGAGGGCCACGGCCGGCCGAGCAACGGCGGGCGGGCGACGGCCGCCGGTCGGGAGAAGGCTCAGCTCGAGATCCGGAATGGAGAAGAGGAAAAAAAGGAAAACAAATAAAAAATAGTGGGTCCCCACGTTTTGGAGAGGGAATAGAGGCCGCTTCGGGAATAGAGGCTCGAAGGTGAGATTTGGAGGAGTATACAAAATAGAGGACCTTTTGAAGGGCCTCGCTGGAGTTGCATTTTTTGTTGGGGCCTCTAAATTTTAGAGTAGAGGGCCTTTTAGAGTGTTTCACTGGAGTTGCTCTAAGCGGGTGGTACTAGTACATTGATGAATCTCATTCAAGTGCGGGATTCTGTGTAGTGCTCTCGGAAATCCGGCAAATTTGAGGGTCTTCTCCGAAATCTGATGAATCTCATTCAAGCTTGTTGGATTCAACGAGACTTGAGTACAGTATATAGTAACGATGAAGCATGAATATGAAGCTGGCATAGATGAGTTCAAGTACAAATGTTTTTGCCGCACTTTTTTTTTATTTACCAGCATGAGCTTTTCGTTGTATGCTGCGTTTCCTTTTGTTCCTGTGCTATTGTCCATTTTCTTCATTTGCCAACTTGTTCTCGGTCCTTAGACCTTGACAACCAGTATAAGCATTTATGGGCCAGAAAAAAATACTACTATTATATTACAAACCTTGTTGAAAAGATCTATCACACTTCGTATAACTAACTACGAGAAAATTTAGCAGATTTGTAATAATTTTTCAAGATACCTTTACCGTTTGCAGAAAATATATTACACAAATCAACTAAGATTTCAAGATCATATAACTAACTACTACCAGAGAATTTAGTAGATTTGTAATAAATTTAACCCATCAATTTCTTTATCAAGCTATCATTTGTGGACCAAGGTAGACGAGATGTCAGTGCACAACTTATTAATTTGTTAGTAGGCGAATGCAAAGACTTAGCAAAATTTGGCTTGCAACGCTTGATGTTTCTTCCCCGAAATTCTGTTTGTGATACGGTGTACTAGTACTTCTGTGACCTTGATAAGCGCATGCAACTACTCAACATAGATGGAGCACATGGGTTGGCCTCACATATTTTTTTTTCTTTTTGCAGCATCTTGGTTGTATCTAGGATTTGATGACACTAGGCTATTCCCAATCGACACAAGCTAAAAAAAAGTCTACAATAGTTCAAATTTTACCGTGTCAAGTGCACTTAAAATTAATTGTAGCCCGATGATAATGAGACGCTTTGTATCTTTGTTTTTATCTTCCTAGTGGGAGCTCCTCACTTGAATTTTAAAAACTTCACGGTTCACAATTAACACACTGTATGGGTAGAAGCAATTCAGATAGGTTGTTCTCATTTGAAGCATTATGTGCTTCTGTTTTGCAAAACTGATTAAGACTTGTTTTCAAAATTAGTTCTTTGCGCTTGTTTGTTCTCTGTTGACTTTAGAGGACTAAGCTACATATACAAACGCGCACACCTTAAATCCAAAACCTGACAGGAAAGTGCAAGTTGTGCAAAGAAATGAAAGGAACAGAAGCATGGAGGCTCAGGAAGGGAAGTACCTTTCGATCGATTGCTCGCTATAGCCGACTATGTGATGACGAGACTCATTTTTACAGATGCAGGCTGCTGCCCTCCCTTCATTCACGAACTGCTGCTACTTTGCCGCTTTGACGAAGAACTCTCGATGCTTAGAGCATCTCCAACAGCTCTTGTAAATTGACTTATTTACTAAATATAGAGAACATGAGAAGAAAAAAGGGTTCCAACAGCCTCTTCATCTTCCTTCTCCTATTTTTTGGGTAGCTATCCCGATATATTGGCAAGCCAAGTTTGGCTAGGCTGCACCGCACTCTATCCTATGATTGGAGAGAAAAAAGGAATGATATAATGACGTGGCAGCCATGCATGTGTTTACTTCCTTTTGATTTGAGAGAAAAAAGGAAGTAAATAATAGTGTTGAGGAAGTTTTAATATAGAGAGTCGAGATTTACCTATTCTGTTGGAAGAAACTATTATTTTAAGTGCTTTTATTTTTTTACAAGAGAGTAAAAACTCTTAATTTAGATAATTGGATACATGAACTGTTGGAGATGCTC